>NW_019091419.1:1517853-1564429 GCF_001949145.1 Acanthaster planci
AAACATCTCCCCAACGCAAAAATATATCTTGAAAATAATTTGAACATCTTTAAATTTCAAATCTTCCAGTAGTCATAATAAATCACCTTCCAAATAAATTACTGTAGTAAAAACTTGATATATTAAAAATTAAATAAGTTTTCCCTCCAGAAAATGGGTTGCCGCAGTAAAAACTTGGAAAGTAAAAATGGAAATAAATAAATTACCCCTCCAAAATATGAATTGCTGCAGTAAAAACTTCAGGAGTAATTAAAAAAAATATTATCCCCCCAAACTAAATTTCCGCAGTAAAATTGTAATTTAATTATATATATTGGGAACGACTTGACTAGGGGACGACATGACTAGGGGATGACTTGACCAACATTCCCCTGAGAACTGTGGGGTCTGACGTCCGCTCCTCTCCCATGGGGGAGATGAATAATTTATCTAAACAAGTTGTTGGTGATGTCCTCTTTCATATCAGAAAGAAAAGAGAACAGGGATTTTGGTGTTTGAGGGAAATTTTGGGGTAAAACGGCAGCGTACATAGGTAACTGCCCCGGAGAGAGCTGTACACAACAAATAAGGGAATGTAGTCTGGTTCCTTGACCTAGATGGAGATTTGTCTTAATGAATCCAAAAAGCCTGAGTCGGGTAACCAGACAAAAACAAAATGGCATCATTCGACTGAGTGGTTGTCTTTTGCCATACTTGGTTTAGAAATCTGAAGTTTTCTTGCTTTTTTAAATATTATCAAAATTTAGTTCCTTAAGGTCAAAATGTCAGTTGGTTTGAGAAAGTGGGATTTGTTTCCTTATTATAGGAACAGGGTGCTAATGGTAAAGAACCCCCTCCCGTGAACATTCGTGGGAGAGGAACGGATGTCGGACTCTACAGTTCTGGGCGTAGCAAAGAGGCTATATCGTAACCACACGTGCCAAGCCGATAGGCCCAAGTCCATTTAAAATTTAACTGCTTGTGTTGATATTAATTAGACCCTGCTTGATAGTACTCATGCCGATCATTGCCGATGCATGCATGTGAAGGTAAAATTCAGACTGACATATTTCACACAAATACAGATTAATACTGATCAATTTAGAAAGGAATTGCTGTGAAAGATGAGGCCTACTTTGTTAAGCTATGGAGTTATATGAGGCTTGGGCCTACATTATTAACTTTAGATTATTATACTCTGTTGCGGAGAACGTACGGCAGAAGAAAAACAAAAGAGGGGAACAAGGACTCTAAAATAAGGGCAAAGGATGGCAAAGGAACTAATTTCAAATGACATTTAATCATAAACTTAAACCAGTAAAACAATACCTTAAAGCAAAGTGAATCTAGTGGTTTTCTGCAACTTAAACTTCTCATGGAAAACACCGTAAATTTGGACAAGCAAAAGCATAAAAGCAAATATATTTACATTAGCACAGCTAAGCACAGTTATACAATGAAAATTAGCCAGCCGGCAAAAACATGTTAACGGACAAAGAGGCAAATTATATTCGACCAAGCATAATCAGCTTAACAAGCCCAAAACAAGGACAAAATAAGGCCCTGCCCAGTCAGTGCCATGGCTAAAAGAGCTCTGTCGGCGGGCCAAGCACCTCCACACCCCACACCAGAACAGCCCAGCTCTCTACAGTATATAGCTCCCTTATACTCTGTTATTATACTCAGTCTCTGTATATTAACTTTATTTTTCCATTTAGGGTGTAGCCATGGAAGAAAAAAAAACAATACAAAGGCCCTAAAAAGCGAAACGGAACAAAACAATATAACAAATAATACAACGGAACAGGACAGAAAAAAATTGAAACAAGAACAAAACAGGGAAAAAAAAGAGTAGTAGAAAAGATGAACTGCTGTACATGTGTAACTTCCTGACAGTCATGATTATCTTGGAGATATGCGTGTCCAAATCATCTTTAACTTAAGCAATTAAAAACATGCCAAAATATTGTCAATAATTTCCATGCACCTTAGGCCTAGTTATTTCTTCAAACAAAACGCCTGTGGTATGCTAAGTTTAAGTGGCACTTGTATGAAATTCTTGACCAGTTAAGCTTCAACTTTTTGAATATTTGATTTAGTGTATTTGCAAAGGAGCAGCAGTACAGTTGAATCAAACATATATTTACATGTATCTGCTAATCCATGAAAACTCTAACTGTAGGATGTTTGTGTTTCTGAAGAAACCAAAAATATTCACTTTGTCCTTGTACTGCTGCCATGCTATTAAAGAAACCAGAAGCTGAAAACTATTTTTGCAGTCGATGTTAATTATAACAATTCTTTGTCTTTTGCTTTAAGGCAGGCTTGACAACTCTTGATAAAACTTCAGGTGCTGTACTGATGTGATGACGTTTCAGGATGGTCATCAACCTCTGAAGGTTGTCATGCATGCCATGAACAGCTCGACCTGTCCGGTTGAACTCTGTGTGGATAAGCTCTCCCCCTTGTTAATTATGAAAGTCAAAGCCCACCTTGAATCTTTGAAGCTACTCAGTGGCATGGTCCTCAAGCAAGTGCAGCTTGAGTGTGATGTTTTCCTCCTTGAGCAACTGCCGGTATGCATACATGAAGTCTCTGATGGTGATGTCTGTAGCTGTAGGGAACAAATAAGAATAAAGCATTAAAGGCTCTGAAAAATAGTACTTTTTCGGGTTATGAGTACAGTACCTGTTCAACGGATGTCATCTTCCTCAAATGTATTCTGCATGGTTGATGGCGTGATACACACCTGCAAATTTCACAAAACAACTTTGTGAAATTACTCCTGCAAGTTGATGCCTTACGAAGCAGCTGCGTCTGCACTGCCACAGGGACATTGTCTAAATTTCTCAGATGGGCTTCAACCTTTTGTCATGGAACAGATATCAGTCCCTCTATTACTTCAAGCCGCAAATTTAGAATTAAGACAGTAATTGAAATTGTGACTTACATTGAGGGTATCTTCGGGGAAAGGCAAAAAATTACGTGGCTAACCCCAATAAAAAATTGAAACAAAAAGTGAACTGTATTGCAATGTTATGATGCATTTTAAGACAACACACGCAGTGATCATGTGGGTACAGTACATGTAATCATTCATTACCTTGCCACACTCTTGGAGGTGGTTGTCCACAGAGGACTTTCCCTCATGCCTGTCTGTAGATTCAGAAAGTTGACTATGTACATGTACGTGTATGTCAGGCCTACTGTTGCTGCGTCTGTCTCCTGTAACGTAAATACACACATACACTGTACATGTACATGTAGAAAGGAATTACAGATGACCCAAAAAAGTGAAGTGATCCGAGATTTTCAAACAAAGCCACTTGATTTGATTTGATATGGATGATTTGATACCTCTATGCACAGGCATTTCCATGTACATGTATCTTGATTGTTGTCATTATTGTGCTAGTTACATGTTGTTCGATTTCTTGTCTCAATTGAAGGGCTTCATTTGTTGCGTGCCGATGGTCTGCAGCTTGCTCATCTGCTGACTGGGTTGTTCTGAAGAATATGGAGAGGTAGTTCCTCCCTGATTTCTTCAAGACATTCACATTTCTGGGTAAGCTACTTTTGGATCAGTTCCTGCCATTTGGCTTCAGCAATAACTTGTTCCTGAAACGAGTTGGGAAGGCCTCTTCCACTATTTTATGCTCTGCCTAATTATGACACAACTGATGGTCAGGCTTGTGACATGAATGCTCAAATGCATCAAAGAGTTTCTTGTGGACACCAAGCGAGACGTGGAGACTAGGCACAACCACCTGTAAAATGACAAAGCAAAGAGAGAATAAAATTTATGTTTCTGAAACAAAGTAACTCGACCAACTCTAGATATTTAGCTTTATGTTGAGCCGACACTGATACGTCAAAACCGTTTCTTAGTTACAGAATTACCTCCCGGCAAAGAATGACTAGACTAATCAGATATAAGTTTTGTGCTCCCAGTTCCCTAAAAATCACTATTTTAAACTTACATGCTCAATTTCAGTGAGCATAATTGACTCATGAACCACATTGAAAGAAACCTCTTTGGCTCTGTGTTTTCCCCCATGGTCTGCATGAAATGCCTTCAGATTGGCAGTAATAGAAGCCAGTGTTCCAGCTTAGCATGGACCTTGCTCGTAGTCCTGCTTGTCGGCGTGGCAATAGATGCAGCAGTATCTTGCTATGAAGATAAGAGGTACACCTGTTAATTATGCATTTACTGTGCTACTCACAAATATCAATATTGCCAATTTTGCAACATGAACCCATCATTTCATCCACTGATTCCATACAGCTTTGCAAGGAGCTCATAGTCCCCATAGCAGAATAATCTCACTGCTCGGTCCCTAGAGAGAGCATATCACAAACTTTACTTCATAAAGAGGTGTGTGTCAGTATTTTGTTACACAGTACATGAGATCAATTTCATGTATCTTTGCCCAATTGAAATGTGTGTGATTACTTTTAAAGACAAATCTTCAGCATTCCTACTGCCATTTTAGAGTTGCCAATTGAGCAATCTGGTCCATTACTTGGGGGAGAGTGTGCTGTAGGTTTTGAAGAGAATCAATTAAACCCACCAAAGTCAGGTGGCCTGTAGTGGGTATCCGACATTAACAAATATGGCATGCATATTCCCATAGCAAAGTGTTACTAAAACTGAACCCGATTCTCTGTATAGTTCCCAGCACATCAGTAGTCTAAGTACTTTGCTGAACGTCAGCTTTATTTGTAGTAAATTGACACTTATGACACACTTTGCTAGGGAAGGACATCATGTTTGTTGATGTTTGGTATCCACTATCATGTAGGCCATGGGAATCTGTCTGAAGTACACCTGTGGATTGTGGAAACGAGCAGTCTTGTGTTTATTTATTGTACTTAGTTGTGACTCACGTTAACTCCAGCTACTTGTAGATACCCAGTAGACTCGACTTTTGTACGTGTATATACCTTCATGTATACTGACTGGACTTGACCGGAGTAATTATGTTCAACTTACTTCTTGAGTCACAGTCTTATACTTACTGGCCTGGAGTTACAAAGTGTAGTGACTCATAACTGTGGATGAAGTTACATGTAACTCGTAGACTCAATGAAGTAATTTGTTTTTTGGATCTCCTTTGTATTCCGACAGTGTAAGAAGCAGGCTCAAGAGATAAGTGAGTTCCATTTAAGACCCAAGTGAAAGCAACTCAGATGTGACAAGGAACAAGAACAGTGGATGGAGAAAACAGCAGGTAGAGAAGCTATCACTTTTCAGTCATGTTTGCCATCTGTTTAGAAATGAATTTTGCTGGTACGTTTGGCCATGGAATTTTCCAAGGTCTAAAAGTTCTGATGTGCTCTTATTAAAGGCAGTGGATATGTAGCCATTATCCGCAAATTTAATTAAAGTGTATTTTGTCAGCTACAAGTAGACAGTGCCCTCTTTGAATGAGTAAACCTATAAAGGTTATTCTACACTGCCCTTTAGAGTTGTGATAATGGAATTCCATGGGAGACGACTGCGCATGCGCAGACCAGATTGCGATTGCAATTTTGAGCAGACAGTCGAACATTTGAGTTCGTCCAGTCAGAGATTTTGACTTGGTGATTTATTACGGGATTTACGGTCCCTTTTACCCGAGCCAGATGGTCAAGGGTGTTGAACATGATAAGGAACCCAGGGGTGCCGATGGCGACCCCAAAGTGAAAGAAAAACAGAATGAAAACGCCAAACAAAACGTGAGTTCACATGGCAAGAAACTCACTGGTACTGGCAGTGTTCCCACTGCTTGGTAAGCTCCGTGCGTATCGAAGACACGCTGAAGAAATCAAGGACTGAAGAAGCAGCCAATAAGTTGAACGAGAACTTGAGTCTCTTAACGTCAAATGTTTTGCAGTTGACTGATGAAGTCGGTAAACTGGAGATTGCAGAAAAAGAACAGTGGGAGTACACACAATTTCGGGAATATGAAGAGGACTACTTTTGTCCTCGTGATGATTATGACACTTACGGCGCCGGCTGGCACATGGTGGATGAATACGATGGTGACCGCCATTCGGTTTCGCAAAGCATGACCCGTGACCTCGATGACTCACAAGGCACTAGCGATGTACACAAACAACGTGAACGTCAGGAGCATGAAACTGAAAGGCATGACAGCGACCAATTGTGACCAATTTTCTTCACTAGGGACAAGCGAAGACCCAAACGTATCTAAATACGATAGATTTTTAAGTGAACTGAACATAGTGGACCAGGAAGAAACCGGACGGCCTATTGCTGAGCTGCTGGAAAAAGGGATGAACAAAACGTTCACTTCTGGGATGGAATACGACTTAACCTAAAGTTAACCACATCGGCAATTTTACGCCCAAAAAACTGCACGGCACTTACTGCTGTCAAGGTGGATGAAGTTGTGTGGAACCTACTGAAAGGCCCAACCAAGAAGTTGATGAGAGACTTCAAGTGGTGCATGCGGCTGTGGTTAAGGCCGCTTGTAACCTCGCTAAATTGGTTGACAAAATGCAGAAGAGCCTCGCAGTTGTTAAGTTTCAACCGGAATTCCAAGATACAGGAACACGTTGGGTGGATGATTTGACCACGATGGCCATGTCTAGTTTGGCTATGCTGGGTCATGCTTACCATGGCCTTTGCCTCCATAGGCGTGAATTACACAAACCAGAGGTTGCATGGAAGTACAACAACCTGTTTTCCACAGATGTTCCACACAACAACTACCTCCATGGGGGAAAGGACAATGTTGAAAAGGTCATCGAAGACGTAAAACAAAGCAGCCAGCTTCGACTTGGTGGCAAACCATACACCAAGGGTCCGAGGCGACAGTACTCGGGCCATTTTGATGGATATACATGTAGCTACCATTGGGGACCATCTAGGTTTGGCCCCATCTGTCCAGGCGTGGCGCCATGTATCGGGGAAGACCCCAGTACTGCCCCTCTCCCAAGGGAAGAGGCACCATGAGAGGAGCTTCTAGTCGTGGCAGTGCCCGGAGCTCAGCACCCAGAAGTGAGGTAGGCTACCCCCAAGATTTGACTTCTTGTGATGCTGCCTTAATTAATTTTAAAGCCACTCAATTTGAAGCAGGAAGACTGAAACACTTTGTAGCACAGTGGCAAGAGATCACTTCAGATAAAGAGACTTTCGAAACGGTCACAGGCTGCACTATTGAGTTTGAACATGTTGTTCCCTAACAGGTTGGCAAACCTACATCAAAATTCATTGTCAAGAAGAAAAAATTGTGGACGCCGAGATTAAACACTTGTTAGAAAAACAAGTTCTTGAGGAAATCTCTCATGTTGATGGGGAATATCTCTCCACAATTTTCCTTGTGCCAAAGAAAAATGGAACATTCAGGTTAATTCTAAACCTCAAAAACTTCAACATCCATGTTAATTATATCCATTTAAAGATGGACACCTTTGACGTAGTGCTGAAGTTGCTGTCGCCAGGCAGTTTGATGGCCTCAATCGATTTAAAGGATGCTTATTACAGTGTTTCGGTGCATGAAGATTTCAGAAAATTCCTCAGATTTATCTGGGATGGCAAAGTGTTTCAGTTTACCTGCTTACCAAATGGGCTTTCCTGTGCCCCTCGTAAATATACAAAAATGATGAAGCAGGGCAGGGAGAGAGAGGCTTTTCTGGATGATATGCTGGTTGTAGCCAATACGCAGAGGGAATTGCAAGCCTCAGTTTCATATGTCGTGCAGACTCTGCAGCAATTAGGATTTGCCATAAATTGGGATAAATCAGTTCTCCATCCCTGTAAACGGCTAATCCACTTGGGTTTTGAGATTGACTCGGATTCAATGACTTTAGCATTACCTACAGAAAAAGTAGATAACATCCAAAGGCTGTGTAAAGCCATGATTCAGAAAAATGCAGACACAATACGCAATGCAGCGAAGATCATTGGAAGTTTTGTGGCATGTTTTCCAGCTGTGCCTTTTGGCTCCTTACACTATAGAAACTTGGAATTTGCAAAAGTTGCAGCTTTGGTATCGAGCAAAGGTAACTTTGATGTACAGATGACAATTACTGACTTGATGAAACTGGATCTCAAGTGGTGGTTGAACAGCAGAACAGGTCAAAGGAAACCGATTGCACAAATAAACCCAGAAATAACATTGACGTCAGATGTGTCTTTGGAAGGCTGGGGTGGAACTTGTGGAGACAGTAGAACTGGGGGGGAGATGGACTGAGACAGAAAAATTGAATCACATTAACTATCTCGAGCTCTTAGGAGCCATTTTTGTCTTGAAGTCGTACAAGACGGCAATCGCTGGAAAACATGTCCACTTATTGTGTGACAATACTACTGCAACCACACCATAACCTCAAAGAGCCCGGGGGGGGGCAGAATCTGCCCCCCATTGATTTTTCTTAAATCATCTTTAAGATTATTTGTGCATATTAATACTTCATGACAATTTTTTCCAATGTTTTAGCTTCATTTTGACCCCGAATTTATGAAAATCGGACGTAGCGTTCTCTTTCAGCGATGAATTTTAGAAGGCATGGTGCAGCGTGATGTGAAATTTACCATGACTTTGTACACAGCAGTACACCGTACATGTACATACATGTAGGACAGAGTGGTATCCTACCATGAATAATAGATTAGTTAAAATTATGCAAAGACTTAATTAATTTACAGTGCAGTGCTCTCTCCCAGTTCAAAGTATGGAAAGGTCGTAGCACTATCGGATCACACCCTTGAGTGGTCAAGTTTGTCAAAGCAGATTTCAATTTGAGGCCACCTTTACCTAGATACTCAAACACGTGGGATGTTGCAGTGCTTTTAAGATTCTTGCAGTCATGGTCCCCAGTTAGGCAGATATCACTGAAGCAATTAACTCTCAAAGTGGTGCCACTGATAGTGTTGCTTGTAGCTGTAAGAGCTCAGACTTTGTCAGTCTTGGATCTGAAGTACATGATGAAGTCCAAGTCAAACTTTTGTTTTCAGATTGGAGCAGCAGATCTAAAACAGTCTAGACCAGGATACAGCCCACCTCCAGTGGAGTTGCTGGCCTATCCAGTAGACAGACGCCTCTGTGTCTGTAAAGGTTTGGATGAGTACATACCCGTACTGCCCCTTTACGAAAAGGTGAATCACAGCTCTTGATCAGCTATGCAAAGCCTCACAATCGAGTGACATCATCTACAGTTGGCACATGGATTAAGGTGTCCATGGCAGGCATCGACACATCAGTTTACATGGCCCGCAGTGTGCAACAAGCATTAAAAGCGGGGAGAAACATTACACAAATTATGAAGACTGCAGGTTGGTCGAATGCAGGTACATTTGCGCGTTTTTATGAGAAGCGAGTGGCACCTGAATCAGCTATGGGGGAACATGTCTTAGCAGGAGTACACAAATGAGGGAGTGCTGGCTAGTAGACATCGTACACTCATGGTTTTTGTGCCATTTTAAGTTTAAGGTTTTAATGATGACATTGGTTTTAAGTGGCAAAGGTTTCGCCTCTGAATGATAGTTTTATAATTCTTGTGTACCCAGTTAGTTAGAGCACATTTTCTTGTTTACTGAAGTTGTTCCTACTTACTATCTTTCCCTCACCATGTGAATGGAACTGCTTGTATTGTACTCCCCTGTGTTGGTGTTGCAGGTTGTTTATCTTTTATAACTATAAGGGTTAAGTTCCAGAACTTACTGGATTAAACCAAACAGAAGTAAGTGAAGGAAAAGACTTTGTCTTTGCTTTAATTTATTTGCATTCAGGGTGTGCTTTTTATTACAGTAGAGCTCCAGTTAGCTTTGAAGTCCCATGGAATTCCGTTATCACAACTCTAGAGGGCAGTGTAGAATTGAAAAATGAAAGGAAACTTACCTGAAGTTGAAGTTTGATTATATTTCTGCACTGATCTCTAGAGGTGATATAAGGAATGACATCCGCACTCACCCTCCCCACGATTGGTTGGGCAGTTGTATTTCTGGACCTGTCCCGTATCTGTTAAAGTCTGGTCTGTGCATGCGCGGTCGTCTCCCATGTAATTCCTTATATCACCTCTAAGGAGTAGTGTAGAACTACAATCAAACTTCAACTTGAGGTAAGTTTCGTTTAATTTTTCAATTAAATTCAGACTATATTCCCAGTTCCTTCAGTGGTCCTGTTGATAGCGTGGACATCTTGAGATTGCTTCCATCTTGAGATGGGTTCCACGCACAGCTGTCATCCTTTTTTCCCCCAAATACTAAGAAGTTTCTTTTTTGTTATTGTAAATTGACTTCAACATTAATTACAGAGTATTAAATCCTCTTTCTGATTCGTGGCTCTGGAGGTTTTTTTTGTTTTGGAAAAAGTGAGAAATTGCAAAATGGTGTGATTGCCACTTTGTGAACACAAAATCACAATGACTATGTTGCCACAGAACTAGACAAAGATTTGTTGTGGTAAGAATTTCTAAGTCCCCAAAACAGAAACTGCACATGTTATTCTGGCAAAAGTCCTTTCAGTGACATTTGCCAGCGATGGCTTAATATCCTTTGCCTTTTGTTAAAGAGCCTACTTGAAATCTCAAATCACATAGCTGCCATCTTTGCAGTGTGAGAACAGAAAACAGTCACTTGGTACCATCTTCTGTTCGTACATGTGTCATCTGATTGAGACAGACCTTGCCTTGAGCCTTGATAGAGTAAGGCAATAGCAGCCTGGTTGGTCACCTGCCTGTGGGCTCATCTTCTGGCAACACTTCCCTGATAGCAGTGTGGTTGGTCCCCTGTGGGCTCATCTTCTGGCATCACTGCTCTGATAGAATAAGGTGATAGCAGCGTGGTTGATCCCTTGTCTTTTGGCTCATGTGGCATCACTGCCCTTGTCTTTTGGCTCATGTTGTTGCATCACTGCCCTGATAGAGTAAGGCGATAGCAGCGTGGTTGGTCCCTTTCCTGTGGGCTCACCTTCTGGCATCACTGCCCTGATGGAGTAAGGTGATCGCAGCGTGGTTGGTCCCTTGCCTGTGGGCTCATCTCCTGGCATCACTGCTCTGATAGAGTAAGGTGATAGCAGTATGGTTGGTCCCCTGTCTGTGGGCTCATCTTCTGGCATCACTGATCTGATGGAGTAAGGTGAAAGAGTAAGGTGATAGCAGCGTGGTTGGTCCCGTGCCTGTGGGCTCATCTTCTGGCATCACTGCCCTGACAGAGTAAGGCAATAGCAGTGTGGTTGGTTCCCCGCCCATGGGTGCATTGGTCCTTGCAGCCGTTTGCTTTTGCCTATCAGTTCCTGTACCAATTAGAACCCACCCAGCCTGTTACTCCCTGCACTGCTAAGCACTGTTTTCTGGATGTATTGGCAACGTAATATAATAGGCCTGTGCCTGGTACCCAGCATAAAAAAACAGATAAAAACCTGGTTCCATTTTTTCAGGCCGGGTACCTGTAAAAAAAATAAAATTGTAAATAAGTTATGAACAAACATCCATCATTCCGAAGGGCAGACTTGCTGAAAAATCACTGTGCCGGTGAAAACCTGATCCCGTGGTCATACATGAAACCTCAGTTCGGAGATCAACAGCTACTTTTGTTATCCACTTCTCCCATTGTACTGTAGTCATTTTACTAGTTCACAAGAGCGAAAAAAAACCCACTAAAATCCACGGGCAATAGGTCACTCACTATGTGTGATTTCAAATACTTCTTTAGATTGAACAGTCATAACCTTTGCATCTAATGTCTGCTTAGTCAAAATGACTTTTAGAGTTTCAATTTTTTTGTTAATTGATCGAAAAGTGAAAGCTTTTCCCCCTACTTTCGGATCGCACGACATTAACATGCAAATTCGTTGCGAACTCAACTACACAGGTGCAGCATAAATGTATGTGACGTAATAGGTTTGTCAACTGTGCGGCATGGGGGAGGGTACCATTGATAGCTCACTGTACAGTTAAAAAAGTCGAGTCTAATTTACGCAATTTCTACGTTTTAATTCGTTGGAATTCTTATTTTGGATCAAATTCTTCATTAGAAAAGCAACTTTTTGCAATGGTTCTGGCTGAAATGGATTTTTTGCATGGTTACTTTTTATTTGTGGAGACGTTTTTGTCTCGATCCTAAACCGATCCAGAACTAGGAAGGGTGTCATCGTCTCTTTCGTCGATCGATCCTGTGAGTCCAAATATAAAAGCTTAGATTTTGAAAAAAATTGAGGTATCTCCAAAACACAAAGGAAGGATGTTTTCCATATGTACAAAAGCATTTCAAATTTAAGTATTTTTTCATTTGAAAAAAGGGAAATGTTGACAGGTGCAAGTTATACTGTCGGCCAATCAAAAGTCACTTGTCGAAGTACTTATACATTAAAATCTCAACAACTCAAACCTCGGGGGAATGGACTTATCAAAAAAAATTATTTATTAAACCACTTTATCGTGGTACCTTGGTGTGGCAAAACTGTGGTATTGCTTGGTCTTGTTTACAAGGTGAAGCGCTGCACATACCGGTAGTCTTATTTTTTTTCTCTCACATGACCTTTCCTTTTGCGGTCACATGGCCGCTGCCGTATCAGTGATTGGACTGCCTGAAGGGGACTACAATTGGGTCCGTGTTAGCAATCAGGTTATAGCTTCAGTAGCTTGAAAGCCAGGATTTGTTGCAGTTTAAGGTAAAGTTGGTTTATGCAACACGCATACAACTGGTCCCCATGAGAAAAGAAATGCACTTGACAGTGATGACTCCTTTTAACCCATGAAATAGCGGTACGTACCAAGGTACTGATCTGGTCCACACGTGACACGACCAGCGCTCACCATTTGTTATCTTAGTTATCTTTCCTCAAATGTATTCTCAGCCCCAGAGGGGCCATAAAAGGCTACATGATCTAAAAAATGTTAAAAGGTGAGCCCCTTCAAAAAAGACAAGTTTGCTGCCCCTCCACTCTGAATATTTGCTGCTGGATGTTCCCTTCGGTTGACACCTTTGCTTATTTTGTGCCTTTTATCCTGTGACATTGATATAGCTAAAGGTTATCATTCTTTGTCTTTTTTGTTGATTTTTTCTGTTGTCAGATGTGCCTGTGTTGAAAGCTGGTGAAGATATCCTGCATCGTGGTGTTAGTGGATTGACCAGGGATGAAATCTCCAAATTTGAAGATGCAGGCTACGTCATGAATGATGGCAGGTAAGAGTGTCTTTTGGCTAGTAAACAATAAATATGCACATCATAAGAAAGAAAGCATTGACATTTGGGGGGGAAGACCCTAAACTTGAAGGTACAGTCCATCAATTGTCAGTTGTGCATTATGTTGGAACCTTTAACCACTTCCTGCTGGGGACTCCGGAATTGGAGCCGTATGGTTTATATGCGTGGCCGGGGTCTCCAAACTCGGACAAAGGAAACAGGGCCCT
Organism: Acanthaster planci; assembly: GCF_001949145.1. Next base: position 1,531,195 of record NW_019091419.1, read on the forward strand.
GTAACAAAAGACCGTACTCCAAACAAAAGACCAGGCTGCTGGGAATTATTGACATTTTTCACTCTCAAATGTGGTGATAATCCAGCCTTGTTTTGAAACCATATACCAGGGTTTGGGGCATTGAGAGCAAGCGGATTACCACTGGGACAAAAGCGCTCCACCACCGCAGCGATGAGCCACACAGCACTGCTGCACGCTAATCTGGCCCCTATTGAAAAGAGGTCAGCAGTGCACTGAGCCAGGTTCGTGAACAAAAGAAAGTTGCATAACACCACAAAATCTGGGCTCTTTTTACAAGGCTGCAGGCCTGGCTGAAATACTTGGGCGTCAATGAAAGTCACCTGTCTTATTAGAGTAGTGCCTAAAGATTACTTTGTGCGGCTATAAACGACCTTTAAATGAAATGTTGACGTTTTGAAGGATTTTGAAAACGGAAAAAATAATAGTCATGCCGGCTCAGCATCATCAACATTGAAAAATGTCTCGGTGTGAAATGGGTAACCCCCCTTCGACATTATAGCGGAGATATATATTTTTTTTATTTTGACACCCATTTGTACAAATTAAACATACTGTTCTTGCACAGCGCCAATATTTCCAAGATCGGTCAGCTAGAGTTGAATGCGTTTTCCCCTTTGGAGCTCAATGCACCCGGGCTGGCGCGCATGTAGCCTTGAACTTCAAATGACTGTAACAACAAAACCAGACGCCAGATTGACCTCAAACTTCAAGTTTGTAATGACAAGGAGTGGAATGTGTGCACCCTCCCCACCGTCTGGCAGCTGTGAGATGGTGGGCTAAAATAACCGGGCTCTTTGAGGGTTCAGACCAGAAAATTACTCAAATTGAAGAAAGGACGCCTTAGAATAAATCTGAGTTTTAGCTCAGTGCATTTTCTGAGCAAAACAATATTTTGCAATACAATATTTTTCGATTTTGATTTCAGATCAAAAGTTGCTGTCTTATTTGAATTGCACCCGAATTCAGCATCTGGGACACATGTTAATGTTCAGTTGAATGCAGCTATGTGATGTCACGCACTGAACCACCAAATTAGAGTAATCGCGCACGCGCACTTGTCAGAGCAGTTTCCATAAATGGCCTCCTGCATTGTTTATTTCAAAATAATAACTTGGAAAAATAATTTGGCAGGGAGTGTCCCACAAAGCCAAGTATGCTTTTCATTAATGATTTCATCAGTTGTGATTCTATACTGCCCTCTGGAGGGAGATATGGAATTCCATGTATACGTTGCGCATGCGCCAGATTACGTTTGTTGCCTGATCGGGTAAAATATCTCTCATAAGATTTTCGCTGTAAATCTTGAATTATTTAAACTCCTTTGGAGTTGAACCCGAATCTTTGACGGATTATGCCTTAAACTCAGAAGGCAAAAATGGCACAAGACCGTGGCGCTGTCACATCAAAAGAAAGGGATAGAAGAAACCCCAATGCGGAAAAATCCAAAATCAAAAGTCCTGCCAAGAGTGCAGCTCTGTGTGATGCGAGCACCAGTGCTATGCGTTCTGGGCATGTATGACTGGAACAAGCGAAACAGAAATGTGACATGTCGACTTCTCGTACAAACTTAAGCTCGAAGAGAACGAGTGACAAGGACAAAAGTGTTCTAACAACAATGATGAATGAGCTAAAAAAGCTGATGGCAGAGTTACAGTACATGAACTCAAAAAACAGAAGGAAAATCCCAGTCCTTATAGTCCCATAAATTGGTATGATGCAGAGCACTACGAGTACCCTTATGAGCAGAAATATGTTCCCTGCGCTGCGGAAGGATATGCACCTTCCATGACAGAACAAGATGGCGGTGCCTATTTCGGCAAAAGCAACAATGAAGCCGATGAACCTCCTGCCAAAAAAGAGGAAATCAGTGGCGGAGGCACTCCCCGATACTGACAATGTCGGTGCTGAAGGTAAAGACGTGAAGATGTCGCAGCCACCAGGCAAGTTCGACAAACTCCTTAAGAAGTTTCATAAGGATCAAGAAAAGATCACCGATCCAGTCGAACCAAGTTTAGCAACCGTAGTGAACAACATGTTCACATCTGGCATGGATTATGACCAGTTCAAAACTATGACTTCTGAAGTAGGGCAGCCTGAAAATTGCAAGGAACTACAGCAAGTGTGAGCTAATGAACTCATTTGGAATTTCTTGTCTCTGAGCCAAACAAAAAGTTTGACTAGTGAATACAAGTGGTACAAATTGCTATGGCCAAATCTGCCTTGAGCATCGTCCAGATGGTAGACACCTTGGGCAAACAGGATTCGATCAATGACCTGGATAAGTTACATGTAACTGACCTTGGCATGAATGGCCTTGCCATGTTAGGCAATAGTTTCCACAATCTGTGCCTGAGGAGATGTGAACTGCACAAGCCCCAAGTGGCATGGAAATATGGCCATCTCTTTTCAGCCAATGTTACTCACAACCAGTTCCTTTATGGGGATAGTGTTGAAAAGCTGATCAAGGACATAGGAAATATAAATCAGGTGTAGAGTCAGCTGAAGCCTAGCACAAGACCACGATCCACTCCACCCTTTACAGGAGGCAGGGCAAGAGGTGGCCTGGTTTATTATCGTCTGTGTGGACCTGGGTACTTGTATCCATATGCCAGGGCTCATCGATATGCACCTGTGAGGTGGCAGCCACAATCGTATTCCATGTCAGGTTACCGATGAGTGTCTGCATATGCATCCACACCTATACATGAAGGCAAATCAGGACAATCCTCAAGCTCAACTGGTACCAAAGGTGAGGTATGTGATAGGCTTACACCTACATGTAAATTTGTGGCAGGAAACCTGAAACAATTCATCCAAAATTGGAAGGAAATAACATCAGATGAGGACATTTTGCAAACAGTTGCAGGCTGCACCATTCCTTTCAGAAATGATACTGTCCCAGCACAAACCGGAAATGTTCAGATATCCAGATTTAAAAAATCACATTAAGTGATGGAGAAGAGATATACAAGTTATGGAGAAACAGGTGCTTGAATTGGCAAGCTCAGAGCAAGGAGAGTTTATATGTCCTGTATTTCTTGTCCCAAACAAGAATGGAACAATTCGTTAATTTGAAAGAATTCAATCGGAATGTTCAGTACTGTCATTTCAAAATGGAAACTCTGACAGCAGCATGGGGGGCATTGAATCTCATAACACCAGGATGCCTGATGGCATCAATATATCTCAAAGATGCTTACTATGGTGTCCCAATTCATGAGTGCTTCAGAAAATACCTCTGGTCCATTTGGACTGGACAGCTTTAGCAGTTTACCTGTTTGCCTACTGGCTTGTCATGTGCCCCGAGAAAATATACCGAGCCAGTATATTTTACACTACGTAGATGGGGCACAATATAACTGTTTTTTTTATGATACAGAGTACATTGGTTGTTGCTGATACAGCTTTGCTTGATTCTGTGCAACAGGTTTTAACAATGTTGCAAACTTTGGGCTTCACAATCAATTTTGAAAAATCAGTACTACAAACCACAACCAGGATTACCTGCTTGGGATTTGAAAAAGATTCAGAATTTATGATGGTTACCTTACCTGAAGAAAAAAAACACCCAAAATTGTTTCGTAAGCTAAGAATCTGCTGCAGAAATCTGAGGACTCTATACGCAATATGGCTAAAGTCATTTGTAGTGCAGTAGCCAGTTTCACAGCTGTACAGCTAAGCCCTCTACATTATTGAAATCTCGAAAACGGGACAGAATGAAAGGTACCGGTAATTTTGAACATTCCATGGCCGTAACAGCCACATTGAAACAAGAATTGCAATGGTGGATAGATAATACATACAAAGCAAGGTTATAAACACCCAAAACCCAGAAGTAAGCATTATGTTGGATGCTTCATTAGAAGCTTGGGGTGGCTCATGTCTTAATGAATCAACCGGTGGTTGATGGAATGAGGAAGAAAAGGAATGTCATATTAATTACCTTGAATTACTGGGAGTCTTTTATGCTTTACAGTCTTTCCAAGACAAATTTGTTGATACATGTAAACATTAGCAGCTCTTAATGGATAATTCAACAGCTGTTGCTTAGTTAACCATATGGGAGGAAAGCAATCTTACCTCAAAGATATAACCAAAAATTGGTGGTCTTGGTGTCTTACCAACAGTATTATCGAAATCACACAACCCTGGTGCCAATAATGTAGTTGCTGATTTTGAAAGTAGGCATTTTAATGACAGATGCGAATGATCCCTGGATAATCATGTTTTTCATAACCTTACTCAGGCTTTGGTCCAATGGACATTGACCTCTTTGCTTCTTGATTGAATGCAAAGTGCCAACGGTATGTTGCTTGGCGAAGGGACCCTGAAGCTGAATTTATTGACCCTTTCTTGCGTTCATGGTCAGAATGTCATGCATATTTCCCCCCCCCTTTCACCTTGATCGGCAGATGCCTACAAAAGTAATGGTGCGACCAAGGGTCGGCGTGTATGGTAGCACCACTGTGGCCAACCCAGGTGTGGTTTGTTCCCTTCCTGGAACTGCTTGACAAGGAGCCTGTGCAGCTACCACAAGTCAATCTCCTAACCGTGCGATTCAGTCAGAAGCTTCATCCTCTACGAGAAACATTGATACTGATAGCAGGACATGTATCTGGAAAACACTCAGACAATCTCAGATTTCAGAGAGGACTTCAGAAATCATGCTCAGTGCCTGGAAATCAGGGACTCATAAACAGTACGGTGTTTACATCTGCAAATGGAACAACTTTTGCACTGAAAGGCACTTTCATTGTGTTGAAACCCTCCGTGGAGTGAGCGTGACTCACTCTGAGCCGCAATCACATGATTTATATCACATGAGAAAAATCCAACGCAGCAGCTGGCCCACACTTCCTGACTTTGCAAGTTGGACCCAGCGACTCCTTTAAGAAGGGGTTTCACCCTCCAGGTCAGTTTGGTATTGCCAAATGTTTGGTGGGAAGATACCCAGTCCCCAGCACTCCCATATGTTTGTGTACAAAAGTGCCCTTCCCCCTTGTGACAGTGTAGCAAGCCACTGTGGAGTGATTTCACTGCCCTGAATGACTGCCAGAGCCCAGGATTGAATGCCTCCTGGCTCTCCACTCAGTGTAAACGAGTCTGGAGCAAGGTTTATTGCCCTTCTAGGATTTCCTGGGAGGATATACTATAAGAGACTGGGTCCGACCCATGGGTGATAAGATTCTTGAGGGCAGTGTATACCCTCGGACCCCCCTACACCAAGATACATTGATACATGGGATATAGCTGATTTGCTTTACATATTGTGGGGCATGTCTCCAGTGAGGTATTTATCTCTTAAAGATTTGACCTTGAAGATGGCCTCTCTTGTAGCCATACTGTTGGTGGCTAGAGCTAAAAAATTTCAGTCTTTTAGACTTGAATAATATGACTCAGAGCAAATCAGCATATTCATTCACTGTTGCAACAGCCGATCTTAAACAAAGCAGACCGGGCTATCCCCCTTTGCCTTAGGGCATATTTAGTCAACAGGGGTTTTTGTGTGCACAGGGCCATGTCAAAATATTTCACCAGGAATAATGCCTCATCGCCAAGGAGAAACAAGGCTTTTCATCAGCTTTGTGTGACCACACAAAGCCATGACATTTTCAACACTTGCTCACCGGGTGAAGACTACAAGTATGTTGAGTAAGGCTGGTACCGATACATCAAAGTACACAGCACAGTGTCAGATCAGCTTCATCCTCAAAAGCACTAAAAATCAGGAGCCTCTTTGGATGATATCCTAAGCACAGTAGGTTGGAGTAGTGTGCATCTACATGTACTTGTGTTAAATACTATAACATGGCATGGCCACAAAGATCCTTAGCTCTTAAATGAGGTAGAAATACAGCATCAATGGCCTATCAAGCTTAATGTTACTTCATCACAGTAAAGGACTTTGTAGTCAACTACAAGTCATTACCAATGGTTTGGTTTCTCTTACTGAATTCAAGAAATTGATGATTTCATGTTAAATAAAAAGAAAAAAAAAGAAGAAAGTTGCAGGCTTAGGGCTTACAGTCAGAACAAATTGGTTTATGTTTACAAACATGTATAAGTGTCGATTCAAACGTTGTGCTCAGAAGTTGGGCTTGTATCACCGAACATGTACAATGTTATGACAATAAATCAAAGAGTTTTTTCACTTGTTTGGAGCTGATTGATTACTTCTGTCTACTTGGATCCATGGCCCAGAGTATTTAGCTTTGAAGTCCTATGGAATTCCCTATCGCCCTCCAGAGGGCAGTATAGAATTAAACGAGACATACATGTACATGTACCTGGAAGTTGAAGTTTGATTGTAGTTCTATGCTGCTGTCTGGAGGCTCTACTAGGAATTACATGCCCACCATCCCACCCTCAGTCTACGTTATATGATTTTCTCATGATGGTAAAAATCTTGGATCTGACATTAACACAGTAAACAGTCCTTGAACACAACTATACAAAATAGTGTACATGGTAGGGTTTGGTACATTTTCCTGAACCTGACCCACGGATTTGTTAAAGTCTGGCTAGGCGCATGCTTAAACGTATACCCATGTAATTCCTAATATTGCCCCCAGAGAGCAGCATAGACCTACAACCAAATTTCAACACCTAAGTACATGTAGGTCTCATTTAATTTTTCCCTGCGAGGCAGTACAAATTTTTACTCACACGGTGGCTAGAGCGGACTATTCCGTTGAGTCTGTTTCATTTTTCAGGGTTGCAAAGCCCTGAGTCCGTCCTAAAGGTATATTAATGCTTCAGTGGTTGTCCCCTAGCCTCTACAGCTCTTACAAACCACCAAAAACCACCAAAAGTGCATCACAGTACCGTGGGGGGCCGTTTTCCCAGGCTATCCCAATTTGAGGGGGGACTCGCCACACGCCAGCCAAGCCATACCACCACCACCACACCCCCCAACAAAAATAAAACTTCAAAGACAGCTGAAAGAGGCCTCTGACAAGTTCCAGACAGCTGTCACTGATAAAAAACATTCTACTGCCTGCCCCGGGTACCGTTTTGTAAACAACCCATTAGATTGTACACAGCACACAGTCCTATGGGAATTGGCTAGAGGCTGGCTCAAGGCCGGCTGGATTTTTTTCATTTTTTCTGGCTAGGGGAGGCCCTGGCTGTAAAGTGACTAAACCAGATTTTTCAGCATGTACAGGGGTAGGATATGATAAGTAGTCTTTGCATTTGGACGAAAAAAAAAATTAAACGTTAATTAGCTCCAATGGACTCGTCAAAAGAGGCCACTCCCTCTTCCCAGGGTTTTAATTAAAACCTACAAATGATGGACTGTACCTGTAATATTTAGAATCCAATAGCAAATATGGAGTCAAATTAAACGAGTGTTTCCTCCTAGATATTTTAACCATTTGCTGCCGGGTGGTTTAAAAAATGCAGTGCACACACACATGTAATCGGGACTTTTCCAAGATTTTCAGTTTTCAAAAGTCTTCAAAAATTCATTTCAAATAATGGACATTTACACCCACACAAATTACTGTCTGGTGGCCACTCTAGTCTGACAGACAAAATTTATTGACACCCGAGTATTTCAGCCAGGCCTGCATCCTTGTTAAATGAGCCCAGATTGTGCGGTGTTATATAACTTTCTTTTGTTCAGGAACCTGGCACAGTGCACTGCTGACCTCTTTTCAGTAGGGGCCAGATTAGCGTGCAGCGGTGCTGTGTGGCTCATTGCTGTAGTGGTGGAGCGCTTTTGTCCCCGGTGGTCATCCACTCGCTCTAAATGCCCCACACCGTGGTATACTGTTCCAAAACAGGATTATCTTCACTATTAAATGTCGGTAATGTCCAGTAGCCTGGTCTTTTGTTACAAGGCCCAGCTCCCTTTGTCCTATTTCGGGTTCCCTGGCTCCGTGTATAAAGCCTATGTGCTTGAAAACGGGTCCCCTGGCAGCAAGTGGTTAACAGCCCCCTCAGTTGTTACAGTAGCTCTGATATGAAGGTTTGGTCAATTTTTAGTGTAAAAGGACATATACATGTATTCTGTTTGTGACTTTTTTATCAAAACGTCTGTTTCTCATACAGCTGTACTATAATTTTTTTGTGATTGATTTCTTCCCCAGACATTGTCGTTCGGAAGCTGTGCACATGCCCATTCAAGGAGAACCAGATCTATGAAGCTTCTGAGGAGGCCCTTGCCTGCTTCAACGAGAGAAGCAAGATGGAGGGACAGTATCCTGTGGGACTTCCCAGAGATGATTCCCGAGAACGTCAAGGAGATGTCAGTCCTCGCCTCCTTCACCGAGGAAGATTTCCACAGCAGGATCTCAAGCAGTGGTTCACACAGGCAAGGAAAAAGGAAAAGACTGCTTCCTCGCTTCTGCCTTACAGTGACGTTAATCTGTGCTGGGGTGGGGGTGGGTGGGTGTGCTGGACACTAGTGGGCACTGGGCATGGTACAATGTACGCGTAAGATACCCCTCTCATTTTAGCCATTGGGAAATTTGAATAAAACCTCCAAGTCTGCCTTTTTGTTACTGTCCAAAACTGAATCAGTAATAGTGCATCCTCCAAAAAGTGCAGGGGGGGGTTTCTGGTCAAACCTCATAAACGAGGGCACTGTTGATACAACTTTGCTTCATTAAAAGGACAGTTTTTGGTCCAATGTCTTTGTTCGTCATTGTTTTCATTCCTGATAATATAAGGTTCCTATGAATACAAGGCAATCTGCAGATGAAAAACCTCTTATTAACAAGGTCTGACTGTAACGCCCGCTCCTTAGATTTATGCCCCAGCCACCCTATGAGCAAGTCTTTGTGCGTTTGTATATTAGGAGGAAAGAGTCCCATACATGAGCATCACTTGACATCATGTGCTCAAACCCTATGAGGCCGGTCTAAGAAATTTAAAGTATTGTCTAATTAAATGCTGCAATATTTTTGCTGCTAAATTTGAATATTCAGGGTGTGTTATTACTTTCCGATGGCTGATTTAACACACAGGGAAAAATAGTGATGTCCGTGTATGGAACTCATTCCATGTCAGTGATAACTTTCATCTAAATTCATGACTGAAAAGGTATTTTCCTATTAAAGTTAAAATAAATAGTTGGACGGATTGCATTTCTTCAACCATTCCAAATGATTTCATCATGGTACAATTACTCTCATATTTAGATAGATAGATATAGATAGATATTTCTTACTTTATAAACATTTTGGGGGAGTCGGGTTGGTGTGGTGTTTCTTTCCTTATCTTCCACCTCAGCGGCCTGTGTTCGAATCCCACCTAGGCCCATAACCTCTAAAAGCTAAAGATTTATTTTCCCTTCATTACAATTCATAATCATCCTGCTGATTGTGTGTTGAATGAACAGTAATAAATAACAGTAAACTCTTAATGGCAGCCATGTACATGTATAAGTAATCTCTATTGGATGATTTTCAATGGACCATTATTGTCAACTGTGGAGCGTGTGAGGAGATATGTTGCACTTTTTTATATGTAAGATGGGGCTAGTGTCAAGTTTTTAGAGGTGGGAAGAAAAAGGCAGATAAATGTTCAAGGGGAAAATCAAGGAATCAAGTAGAGACTGAAAACCCAATCCACAAATCAGCTCGGACAAGATTTGATTCTGGGTTGCTGAGGTGGAAGGTGAAGAAAGTATCACCGTGCCAACCTGTCTCCCCAAAATAAAATAAACTCCTAACTTCATCACTATGCCTTACTTTAAAAACTATATGTATTTGTTGTGTCAGTGCTAAAAGGTCCCGTCTGAAAAACTGCATTAAATGGTCCTTATTGGAAAATACTATTTATTTTAAACATGAAATTGGATGAGAAAATTTGTTTAAATTTAAATATGTTGGCCCTAAAAACTAGTTTGATAAATACAATTAAAACGCATGTTGTCTTTTCAATACAGCATTATCTTTGTGCTCAGAGTAAGGCCCTAAGAGTTTTCAAAAATTTTATTTTTGCTGTAATGACCTTTTAGCACTGACCAGACGGATATGTGCCATAAAACAGTCCCCGTTTAAAAAGACTACAGCCTAGGGTGCTAGGAATTCGCATGCTTTTTAAAATGGAGAGTGTACTGCAAATTTCACATCTTCCTTTTTCCCATTCAGACAATCAAAATACCAATTCTGTACCCATCAACACTGATCAGCTCACCAATTTCCATTCCAAACCTCACTGTTAAAAGTTTTTTTTATCACCCCACGGAAATGGTTTCCATGTGCCCTTGTATTCTCCTAATGTCTTTTAATTAGCCTTTCCAACTGTAATTATCATGAACATTCTAAATCAGAAATTTGCTTGGTTTTCAAATTTTAGCTTACTGTGGAAATACGCCTTTTCCAGGTATATTTTAATATCAAAATTATTGTTTTCAGAACCATTTCAATTTTACTTGGGCTTTTTATGAAATAAATGTTTCAACTGACAGAACTGTTTAAATTCTGTTTGTGAAAATGTAGTACTTTGCCACTTGGCCCATTCTCCCATTCTCAATCATGTTACACTGCCAGAGTTACATCTGTTTCCCATCTTTTTACACTGCAGTCTAATCCTAAGCCCTGCCAGTCTCAAACATCTTCCAAGCAGTCTCAAACATCTTCCAAGCTCCTTATATAAAGTTCCCTCTTGGAGCCTTTTCAGTCTTGATCCTATAAGAATTATAATAAACCCACTAGCAATATGAAACATTAAGAAGCTCTGTCCTTCAACCCCATGGGATCCTTAGAGCTCTAATACTGATAGTCCCAAGCCCTCAGCCGTCCACTCTACCCTTCCTCTCAGCTCTCAGACTTCCAGCCCCTAGGACTTCCACCCTTGCCCATCTCCAGTACAGAGTTTGGCTGAAAAATATTCTAAGTCCAAACAATGGAAGGTTTAACATTTAGAAACGAGCACATTTCTTCAAGAAAGTGCCGTGGCATAGCGGTTAAGGACACTAGNAATTTGTTAAAAAAATTAGAAAAAAAAAAAAAAAAAAAAAAAAAAACCTCCTTTTCCGGGAACCCCGGGGAATTGAACCGGGATCCCCTGGCCTGGCAGCCAGCTCGCTAACCACCAGGCCAATTGCTTCTTGATAAATAAGAATTCGGAACTTATATTTAAAGGTTAGTATTGCGCAATTTAGAAAAAGGTCAGAGGACACAGGTCATCTGCATATATTTAAATAAGCAAAATTTGAATATGCAAACACGGAAGAGACAGCATACCAATGAGGGTAGAAATGGATTGCTAAATACCGACTTTGATGTATTTCAGTTTAATATAACTGTGCGTCAATCAAGTGGGTAAGCACTTCTATACAAACTGCTTCAAAATTACATGTATTCATTTTGATATTATGTACAAGTATCCGTCAAAAAAAATCAATTGGTGAAAAAGAAACTTTTAACTATGATGGAAATAATAAACAAACCTCATGTTCGAGCTACTTGTGATTTGGAATATGAGAGGAATTTACAATGCCTGCTTTTGTATTTTGATGAAAAAAGGAAAATCTGAAGAAAAAAATTTGAAACTTCTAAGAAATAGTACAACTTTGCCGAAATTAGTCCATCCAATGCACAAAATACTGATTTTTTTTTTACTGAATTCGATTGGACACCAACTTCAAGGGTGGCTGCAATCAATTTGTTTGACTAAAACACCTCAACATGCATCCTCTGTGTCCCAGTTTACGTGATTTTCAACTTTTGTTTCAGAGTTTCAAAGGGCAATTTACTGCCTTTTGGGTTTTTATGCTAATGACATTTTCATATTCATGAGCAAAACTGTGATGTCATCCCAAGAAGAAAGCCCTATGTTAAATTAATTTGTTCACAAAAGTGATGTATTTTTGTAGATTTTGCTCGACAAAACTTTCTTCTCTGCTGATTCAACTTTTATTTATGTCTATAGCAATAAGCAAACATCAGTCCCTTTTTCAGAAATGTTAAAAACCTATGCGCTGAAATATCTTCCCTCGACATTACAGCAACAGCGCCCTCATCAATTGTCCAGGAAGGCATGGATAATTTTAAGTGTTTCAAAAGTGCACTCTTGAATGCATGTACTCAAATAGGAATGTAAGAGTTTTTACACATAGAATAAGTGTTCAAAGTTCCAGACAAATTTGTTTCAAAGAAAAATGCATTGCAGCTAGACTTTAAATTAAGGTTATTTCTTTTCCTAGACAAAAAACACCCTTGATACCACAGCTGTCCGCAAAATTTGCTTTTTCTGACTAAAAGCATCTACATTGCAAACCTGAAACCATGTTTAGTGTGTCAAGGCAATGATGGATACTTTAATTTTGCAAATCTAATCTTTGAGCTCTGGAACACCGTTTGCACTGGCCAAGCTTGTGAAGTGAAGCCCCTCCAAGGACCACAGTAGACAGAAACCACTTCACCCTGCTTGGCTCGCTGACGTTCTTTAACCTGCACAGATGAGAAAAATGGAAAGAGTTTTTTCAGGGCATTATATTACAGTAAATTATTTGAAGAGATTTGTGGCAATACGGAAAACAAAAAATGTGCAGGGTTGTTAAAAGTCACAATTTTGTTGGATTTAATCATTCGAAAAGAGCAAGATTCGCAGCAATAAGGAACACAAATCACAAGTGATTGTCAAATCAGCAAGTCAGACTTTTTCGTTTAACTAATTTTTGTCAGAATTTAAAAATTTGTTTTGTATTTTCTTCTATGTTATCTTGGTAGGAGCGTCCATTATCCTTGAGTAATGTGTTAAAATATTTATCATCATGGACCACTGTACATGAATAAAGGAATATGGAAAATATATGTACATTTGTCATCTGTCATTGTGAGATTATTATGTGTGCATGTAAGTTCAACAGAGGGCGCTAGACATAGCACGCAATCCGGATCCCAAGAAGCTAATGCACATTTGCGAGTCAAATTTGTCAATCTAATCAGTCATTTTGAGCTTATTAAGACCTTGGATCCGAAACCAGCAGTAAGCCATTTTGCTATTACTCGTTTGTAGCAGACATTTATATTAGTTTGTAGATGTGGGGGGATAATTTAAGGGATAAATGGGGAAGGTTTCGTTGTGGGATGGGATACGTATCATAACCGGTTTATGTACACGTACCTTGTAATGCGTATTTTCAGTGGAACTTGAGCATAAATTATCCTGTCATTGGGCCTTCTCGGTCCCTTCACTGTTACTTCATCCACTTTATTCTAGCTCATACCCAGGTGTGGAATGTTTATTTCAATGTGTTGTAGTTAAGGCTTTAGTTTCTTAGAAGAGTGTTTTGTAGCAATATCGTTGGCCAAGTTTGTTGAGGTTGTAGGTAATAGTGCCTTCTTGTGGTGAGATTGTGTTTTCTTTCCGGATTCCGCATGTACGTGTCATGCACAAGCAAAATTTCATCTCGGTTGGCCTTAATAATTCAAAGTCATGAATTATTATCGATTAAAAAAAAAAGAACCAAGGCTTTACCTGCAACGGAAGTGCAATAGTCAGGCTCCTTCTGATTTTAGAGTGGATGATGAATAAAGTGGATCTGGAATCCAAAATGGCCATATTGTGAATAAAGGTCACTGAATAAATTATCTAAAATCTGGTTAAGTTGTGCCAACTTGTCAAAACCGTGCCAACTTGTCAAAATCCTCCCCCACGTGGAGTGGGTCGGGTCTCCTAGTGGGGGAGGAGTCTCCTGCATTCACATACCCCTGCCCGGCCTACATGTACATATGCAGAGTGGCACCGTACCCTGGCGGTGGGTCAGTGACGGGAGTGTAGTTACTAATAGAAACATAAGGTGGGTGTCACCAGAGCAAGCGCTCACCAGGAAAAACCCTTAGGTTAAAGTATCCACCATCCGGCCCGGCCTGGCCAGAGCGGTACTCAACATTGTGTGGACTGTCGCTCTGCCATGGGCTCTGCGGAACATCTTTGAGGTAGCACTTGGTGAAGGTGGAGGTAGATTGCCAGCAAGCGGCCTGGCAGGTTTCAGCTAGAGGAATTCCTCTGAAGTACGACCAGGATGCAGAGGTGGCCTGAACATCGTGGACCCTGACGTGAGATCGGGTCATCTCATCATGGTGTGCCGGCCAGTCTCAGCGAAGAAAATGGCTGAGACCGTCCATCAGACAACAGTGTCCTTTGATGCCGGGTGATGAAGAGCTGGGAATTAGATTCTCGGCGATGCTTGGTCCTGGCTAGATAACACTTGAGAGTTTGGCTATGTTGGGAGGCATCTGGTTTGTCATCGGAAACCCAAAGATTGGGATAAGGCGAACCCGATGTGGCTCCCTGTGGATGTGACCATCAGCAATCAATAGAGCATGCAGTTCGCTACCTCGTCTCAATGTACAGACAGCAAGGAGGAACTCCGGTTTGATGCCGAGATGGATGTCAGACAGCAGTTCGAAGGGAAGACCAACAAGAACGCGTAAGACGCTTACGAGGTCCTAGGATAAAATGAGGTGTTTGACTTGGGGACGTTCGAAAAACATTCCTCGAAGGAGATGGTGGATGGCAGCATTGTCAGAGACAGTTGATCCATCACTGAAGACGAAGTGAACAGCCACCAAGGCCAATCGGTAGCTGTGGATGGTGGCAACCTAAAGGCCTGAGAGAAACAGATACATGAGGAAGTCTGCGATGGAACTCACAGGAGCTTCGATTGGAGAAACATCGTGACCCTACGGTGCTGGGTGGAGGATCCCTGACTTGGGTTGACGAAGGATGCCCCCCCTGACTGGAAAGGTAACAGTCTTGGTAACAGTCTTGGAAACCACAGTTGGCGAGGCCAGAACAGAGCGATGAGGAGGGTCTGACATGGGTCCCGTTCTATCTTAGACAGGACCTGTTGGATGAGGGAGATTTGAGGAGAAGTGAATGCCAGAGGGTCCGACCAGTTGACCTGTAGGGCATCCATTGAGGGAACCTGGAGCAGAATGTCGGAAGATGGGCATTGCCAGCAGATGCGAAGAGGTTGATATGAAGATGCTCGATATCTGCAAAAATCTGGCTGACCACACTCGGATGGAGAGTCAACTGTGTTGGGAAAACAGTGGCCTGAGAGAGTGTGTCTGCTATGCTGTTGCTTGTTCCTGCTATGTGGACAGCCTTGAGGGTGATCCCTTGATTGCTCGTCCACATAAAAACTGCCATGGAAGGATGCAGAGTTGAGGAGAGCGAGTGCCACCTCGGTGGTTGATGTATGCCACTGCTGTGAAGTTGTCGCTCTATATTTCTATAGAGCAGCCTACTAACTGCTGTTGGAAGTAGCAAAGAGCATGGAACACCACTTGGAATTCCAACATGTTGATGTGTTTGCCTTGGAAGGCAGTGTCCCGGACTCTGAAGGCGTGGAGTGGAGGAAGGGAGGCTCCCCATTCGAATAGCAATGTGTCCGTCGTCACAGTCACGTCCGGACTTGAAGGAATGAAAGGAAGGCCAACCGACACATGCTTGATCATGGTCCACCACCAAAGGTGATTGCGAATATCCAACAGAAGGGGGACCGGGGTAGTAGTCGGGTCATTCTTGGGACGGTACCGTGATAGGAGATGCAGTTGAAGTGGCAGCATCCGCAGTCAACACCATGGGACGAGATCGACCAGGCTGGCCATTAAGACGAGGAGACAAAGCCAGGCTAATGCTGGAGGAGCCTCGGACCATTGAAACTGGAGGACGGATTGACGCAGGTTGAGGATGCGCTCTGGCGTTGGAGCTGCACTGCTTTTGTGGAGATCAAGGATCACTCCGAGGTAGGTCGGCCTCTGTGATGGATCGAGGGTCGACTTGTAGTAGTTGATGAGGAACCCCAGGCGCATTGTGATGTTGAGGGTGAGAGAAGTGCAGGCCTTTGCCTCGTCGGGGGAACGGCCAATGATTATTAAACCAGTTGTCCAGGTACTGAAAGATGAGAAAGTCGCATTGTCGTAGATGGGCGGCGAGTGTTTTGGTAAACTGGGTGAAGACCCTTGGTAAAGTGGAGTGGCAGAATGGAAGAGCTAAAAACTGGTAAGTTTGGCCGCAATATTTGAAGCGAAGGAACTTGCAGTCCTGTTTAAGTATTGGGATATTAAGATATGCATTCCGCAGATCTATGGAGGCGGCCCAACACGGGACCGGTAGGGAGTGCAAGACTATGTTCAGGGTCTCCATCCGAAACCATTTTAGCTTGATGAATTTGTCGAGTGGTTTCTAATTGAATATCGGTCACCACTTTCCCGGTTCTTTCTTGGGTATCAGGAATAATGACGAGAGTAAGCCAGTGGATAACTGGCTTGGGTGCACCAGTGTGATGGCTCACTTGCGTAACAATGCTGAAATCTCCAGAGCCAGGTGCTTGCAATGGTTGCATGGAGGGAGAGTAGAATGGAAAACCATCTTGGATGGTGGGGAGCTCTTGAATTCGCAAGTGCAGCCATGGGCAATGGAGGGGAGAACCCAGCTGTCTGCGGTGATTTCCAGCAGGAACCCGATGAAATTACCCAGATAGCTGCCAATGGGTTGGGACTGACAGCTGCTGAAGGTGAAGAGGAGTAGTCACCGACACTGCCCCCCCGAACAAACCTGCAAACAGTGAGACGTGGCTGGAGTCTTCTAGGAGCAGTTGGGGGTGGAGTTCGAGGGGGGTCTGATGGCTGAGTAGCTGACTGGAGCGGGTGACTAAAGGAGTGGCCTGAAGATGGGGGCGTACCTGCTTGTCGTCTCAGTGGCAGCGGTGGCTGCTGGTGTGGGGGAGCCACAGGTTCACGAAGTGAAATTTCTTGGTGGTCTCCATGCGCTTCACCTCCAACTCAAGGACCTCAGTTAATTTCCTGGCAAACAAGTCATCTCCGGGAAGCGGCAGATCCAGCAGTTTGTTCTTGACTGACTTGTAGGAATGTGCATGGCATCCACCATGTTGGCTCTGCAGCTGGAACTGGCAAGAAGCGAAATGTGGGTGAACTGTTCAAAGACAGAGTTAAGTCTGTCGTCGAGCCCTTGTAGGGCAAGGGCCGCAAAGTCTGGTGAGACCGGAGATTCCTCCTCGTAGGCCCGGGCAATATATTCTAAGAGGAGGAGGAAGGCTGAACATTGCAGGCTGTAGCGAGAAGCCATATCTAGGTGACCAAGAACTGAGTCAAAGTTGGCATTGTCCTTATCCCTGAAGGTGTTTTGTTTGCCAGAATCGAACAAAATCTAGTCTCTGGCAGCGTCAGGAATATCCCGGGTTGATAAAAAGTGAGAGACGTCCTCCTGGAGAAAGCGGTAGTAAGACATAGCCCTCAGAGGAGTTGTGCACTAGCCCTTAGCCTTCACAAGAACATTCATCATCTCCATGCAGGAGCGATGTAGGGGGATCTCTGGGAAGATGGGCTCAGCCGACTTGAGGAGTGAAGGGTGACGCTTGAATGAAGTGTGTCCTTGCTCTGCAGGTGTAGGGTTGGGCGACAGGAAGCCCAAGGACGTGGATCATATCGTGCTCAAGAAGGCAGAGGCTGCCATCGGGTTGAGTCAGGCCAGCAACAGAGTCAATGTCGTCATCCTTGGAAGAGAAAGGTTGAAGGTTCATGCAGGGTAGAGCCAAACCATGTTCCAAACAGAGAGAGCCACCATGATTCGGGACATGATCCGGAGCCTGGTCCCTCTCGGGAAGCGGTTCTGGCTGGACAACAGAAACCACTTCAGCCTCCGCAAGAATGCCCCTTGTGAGTTAGGAGGGACAGCCGGGAGGGGATCCGGGTAGGGTGCCATCGTTGGTGGCTGAGGCTTGGAGTCTACCTTGCGGGCCAAACAGGTGATGGCCTCCGAGAGGGACTGGAATGTCATCATCCACGGGGTGGATCCGGATCTGAGCAGCATTTCTTCTAAGCCCTGGACGAGGAAGAAGCTGAAGAAAATGACTTGGCCTTGCGCTTCTTAGCCTTCACTGATACAGGGGAGCCGAAGGCCGGGACAGTTGGTGGTACAGCAGGGTGGGGGTCCCCAAATGGCTGGTCGTATCCTGCGAGGAGCGTCCCAGGTCAGGATTGGTGGCCTCATTGCCAGAGTCCATCGGCAGACCGGAGCTGCAGATGGGGTGAGGCGGACGAAAGCCCTGGTGGCGTAGCATTCCAAAAGTGCTAACATCGTCCCATGCAACGGGAGGCTGAGCGCCGTGTTGTATGGCAGACTCGCCTGTGGCAGAAGCAGTGGAGTGTGGCGAACCCACTGTGGAACCTGTTGCCCGCTTGGAGGGAGTTGACTGGCCTGGCTTCTGAACGGGCGCCGCCCGGTGAGAAGCTGGTGAGGGACCTGGGGCATACAGAGGACCGTTGCCCCGCTAGCCCCGCTGGGCCATTGGTCAGTAGAGTTGCTTGGGGATGTGGTAAGTAGCGACGCCCAGTACCTGCAGCATAGAGAAAGGAACAGCTCATTATGCTCTGGTCAACCGTGGTCAAGGGTAGTGTTGCGGCATAGCACGCTCAACCCAATCATGTAGATAAAGGTACGGGGTTGTGTTGTGGCATAGCATGCTCAACCCTTGCCTCTTCCCTCCACTAGGTCTCTCTCCATCAAGGCTGTTAATCTCGGATAAACCGCACCACAAAGGAGTGGAGCAGCCTGTCAAGCCCTGCTCCACGTACAGACCATACAGCGTAAAGCCGTTATAATTCGAATGCACACACCACATCGAGAACTAAGGGCTGCCCAGCCCTGTTCAACAGCCATACACAACACACTATGATGGTAGGTCACACCCAAACCTGTAGATAATGCACAGAAAAAAGGGGCAGAAAGAGCAAAAAAATACGAAATACATGATAAAAAAAACATGCACTCTTACCAATAGATAAGAAATCACTCTTTATTCGTAAACAGGAATCAAGTCAATTCACAAATGCAAAAGGTATGGAACTCGAAAGTCCGAAAATGCCATAAAGACACATCCGTAAATGATACATGTAGGTGCTGAGCAAAGGACGGATGAACATGGCGGCGGGACCGTAGTGCATTGTGGAGGGTCAAGGAGCAGTATGCATAATCAAGTCTTTTCAGCGAATTGTTATAGGCACATGGGCAATTTGCACATGTAGACTGGGCAGGGGTATGTGAATGCAGGAGACCCGTATTTTTACAATTGGCTAATTTGTCAGGAATCTTCTTGTCAAACCTCTGCCTGCCTAAGAATGGAGGGTTACATATTTCTTTTAAAGTCACAGTCCATAATTTGCAGTAATCCAAAAAAGGAACTTATGAAATTACTGTTGAAAAACATACTTGGTTGAAAGATGGCTATGGAATTAAACTCCATGTGAAATTATTCTTTACGGTGAGCTGTCATTTTGACCAAAAAAAAAAGGCATCTGAAGATGAATTTTTGGAAAATTGTCATTAAAAATGCATCAACCTTGGCGTGACACAAGCCTGTGCTAGTTTTATTATAATTTGTCAGTTCAGTGTGTGACATTTCATAGCTGTATTCAAGTGAATGTGAAAATGTGTCCCAGATGCTAAAATTCAGGTGCAATTCAAAACATGACTCAGCAACTTTTTATCTAGGAATCCAAATCCTAGGATATTGTTTTTTCTCGGAATAGATGGTATTTACTAAGTTGACACTTCATCAGGTTTAAGCATGAGGTCAAAATACAGACGGTTTAGAAACAGTTCAACGGTTGCTGTTAATCCCCCTTCATTCTGTTTGTCAGTTGGTGTGGGACGGTTCAACGGTTTAAAAAGAACAGTCTGCCCTGGACTGTCTAGCTGCACGGGCAATCTTGACAACAATGGAGTTCGTGGCTTACACAGCCCTAGTTGTGAACAATATATCCTATTCAAGAAGATCTTCAGTGGGCCCGAGTCAGCCCTCCTTGGCTGGCCGTAAGAATTGAGATGAGATGCAAAATCTTCTGCATTCTAGGCTACAGACATTGAGTGGGTAATTCATGACAAAAAGACAGCACCACAAGACTAATGTTCGTCTTTAGTGTTTTTAGACTGGGAATGAAGAAGTTTATATGGGAACGACAGGAATTGCCAAACACAGTTACCTATTTTACTACCTGATCTATCGTCTCTGAAGAGAAGTATCCACAAAGACACAATACAAATTCATTTTGAACTTCAGTCAGGTTTACCAATATATTTTGAAAGTAATAGAAAAAGTTAAACTCCATATCAAATGCATGTAGTGCTGCAAGTAGGTGTCAAGGTTCAGTTCGGGTTAGACACGGTACGGAAATTTGTTGCCGAACTCCGGTTTGGTTAGAGTTTGGGTATGTACAATACAACACACACTGAGACATCGAAGATCACGCTTCGAATGTGCCGCATAGGCCTATAAAGTATTTCTGTGTATAAAATATATATTCATACAAGTAATGAATCTTCTATCTCTCCCCATCCACGAACAACTTTGATTTGAATATATATTTTCAAAACTGTTTTCCCAGAGTTTGTTTACGAGTTAATTCTATATAAAGTTACTGCCGGAGGTGTGACAGTTTCTGGCCGTGTTTTGCCGGCCAGAAGTGGTTGTGTTCGGACCTAACTTGACTCAACAAAATGATCGTAAGATATGTGCAAATAGAAAAAAAAAACATGCTCCATTAGGACTTTCCTCATTCAGTACAGGATACAAGATTAAATTAGATCTCGAGCAAATTGTGTTTTGATTATTTTTGCAAATTAGATTCAACTATGAAATATGGCTTTTGTTGCATATCTGAGGAGGAACCTTTCCGAGGAGGGCGCCCATGTGACCAAAGGGGCAATTTTCCATCAGCCTCTTTCGGAGGGATAACAGCATTCTTTTATTTACAAAAGTTCCATTACAACGCATTCCAACTACTATCAGACCCTTCATGATCAAATGAAAGCAAGTTAGGCCACCGCGCGAACAAAACTCTTCTCTTGCACTGGGTTGAAGCGCTGCATGCACTGAACCGCTGGGCAAAATTTCCCTCCGGAGATGCCTTCGATCAAGCAGAAGTCAGACTTTGATCAGCATCCAATCAAAATTCATTTGGCATGGCCATTTACGACATCATTAGCCTAAAATGGAATGTAAGAGCGCGACTACCGGAGATAGGCAAATATAATACTAAATCTGAATATACATGAGCACAATTGTCATGAGAATTTAAAGTTGTTATGCAGCGACAAGTACAGTACGTTGCATGTTCTAGGTTGATTTTTGAGTGATTCTCACCAGATGCTTTTTACAACCATCTCATGATGTGCGGCCATTGTACTTTTAGAATGTTCACGCACGTGTGGAGCATGCAGTACAACTTGTTATCCATTTTCCGTTATGTTTGTTTTTTATTAAGTTTTCTTGTCTGTATTCCCACGTGCCTCAATGAAATTCCATATTAAAGCCGAACATCCGAACCGCGCAGTTTGGGTTGGTTCGGTTCGAAAATGCCTTGTTTGATGATTTTTGGTTCGGTTCGGTAGTTTACCTGCTGCAGTAGATTAAACTGTGTTTGTTTTTATTAAAGTTTAATAGGTAAAGTCAAACACTAGAAATTACTATAGAACCTGACATGTTTGTTTTCAAATGTTGTGCAGCCACAAAGTGTAAAAAAGTACAAAAGAACCATAAAAACCAAATGCAACGTTTACGCATGTACTATTGACTTGCAGAAAAAGCATGTATCCTTAAATCGTGCAGGTGCGGCCACGAAGTGGAAAGTGCATAGTTCGCGTATGTATCTCCTCGATCCTACACATGAAAACCTGCAAGTGCGTAATGCCAAGTCCCAGCTTGCACACAGGGGCAAAAAAAGAGGTTTTATCTGTAACTGTACGTTAATGAATAGAACACTACGTCATGTACATGTACGATTCAGGTAATACTGTTTTGAGTGAGTATAATCGATTCCGCAGGTATACAATTAGGTGTACATTTGACTCACGATACCGAAACAAAACATCAAGATTACAGGGTATCAAGACCTGAAAAGATTGGTCTAGTATCCGACAGCGCAGATATTTCACACTTTATTTGCAACGAAACTACTCGATACATGTACTTTACCAGGAAGTTAAAACAGTCTGCCGATCTAAATCCTCCTGTAGAGCTGCAAAGTAAAGAGCTCCTGTAATGAATCCACCAGACAGTAGAAGCCCATGATGGGGTAATGCGATAAGCTGTCAATTGTTTACTGGAAGCTAAAGAGTGCGTGTTGCACTCAACCGTGAACAGTTTGGCCAGCCTTGCTGAAACGTTAGTCTGTTCATGTTGACCGTCGGTGGGGCTTAGCATTTACAAAGTGTTGAATGCTTTCAAAAGCATTTGTATTTTGACCTCATGCCTTAGACAACCTTCTTTAGATTTTTGAGCAATTTTGTTGCCTCAAGGGAATATTATGCACAAAGGATCAGACAAATGATAATCTGTAACTTGAACATATGGGAAGATATTATCACTATTCACAATATCAAACATACATGTACAGTACAGGTCAGAATTTTAGCCGACACACAAACATGATTAGTGTGTCAGCGTGTATCGAGTCAAACAGACACAACTGCAAACACAAAACACGTTGACCCCTGCATAACAGAGAACGACGACACTGCAATCCGATCTGCCAAGTATAAACATGCACATGCTACACGCAAACTCCAGAACAGCCAGGCCTGCATTGACCGCAGCAGTCATTTTCCTAGTTTCCCACAACGAAGTATTCTGTTTGACTGCAGCTCACGTATGTTATCTTCAAATTCCAGGGAAATGTTGTCAGTAGTTAACCTTGTATGTAGCAGGCATCACAAAATCATTTTCGAAGAAAAAAGCGTTTTGCTTGTCCATACAAGATCAATGAAAGTGACATGCAGGCAACACTTTTGGTTTAGGTCTGACTTTCTCCCAAAACTTCTGAATCAGGCACAGAAAATATTCGAGCGTAAAATCAATTTTTCAACCGAAACAACTATAACTAGCAGTTTTTACGACAAAGTATTTCCTAAATTAGAGAAAACTATTTTGGAAGAAATCCACAAAAAATAAACAGGGTTTGACCTCGCTGGTCCGCTAGCCAATAGTCAAGACGGCCCCCACAGCGGCGATCCTGGCATACACACTCATGCTCAGTGTGTTCAAAATTGCGTGGATATAAATTCGATGGGAGGTGGGGACTTTTCCTTTCAGTTTTCGACCTTTGAGTTGGAAAACCTACCTTAAAAAATCGCTCTGATTGTGACAATATTAGGACCAAACTGAATGGCAAAGATCGTAACAAAATGAAAGGAAGTTGGGTCTGCACTAGTGCTAGTGACATATATGAATGCACTGGCTGCACATGACGGACAATGTAGCACCCATGTGAACTTCTTAAATATGCAGGTTGTGTGACGTGTAAGGGCTGCAGCTTTGCATTTGTCGGCGCAGTATGAAAATGAATATGCATTACATTTGTTTCAATTTATGATTGGTGGTTGCGATGAAAGCACTGGAGTGGTTGTAGTTTCGTGATTGCATGGTCGCGGCACATGTGGCAGCAAATGAAAAAGTCAAGTTAAAATTTACGCAAGTTCAGTGGGTGTTTTTTTTAATTTACTGGAATTCTGACACACGAACTAAATTTCCACAAAATTAGAAAAACTCTTTGTAAAATCAGCTTGTTATAATAATTCTGGCTGAGGAATGGATTTCTTTCGTGGTCACTGTTTATTTGTGAAAAAGTTCTTGCGCTTAAAACCAGTCTGGCATTAGAACCAGCAAGAAAAGTGTCATTATCACTCCAGTCGATCCAGTGAGTTTAAACTTCAAAGCTTACATTTGGGAAAAAGTTTTGTAGTAGCTAAACACACACGGTGGACTACTGGCCAGTTTCACTGAAATTTGACATTTTCCAGATGTAATCCGACTGAACAACTTTCGCGATCAAAGACAAAAAGAAAATGGCTGTGATAGTGATACATATTTTAATACTTCAAGATGGCCTTCTTGCCAGCCAGGCACTGCACTACATGATTTCATTTATTCAGTGCACTGCCATGCCATACAGTGTACACTGTACACGCATACACAAAGCTGGAGCGATGGCCCTGCGTGTGCAGTGGTTCACTACACGTTGTCGGTCACCTTTGCAATCTGCGGTCACAAGCCCTGCCAAGATAATGAGGTCCGGGGTCACGCTTATCGTTCATTGGCCCAGCAATGCACAGTGAAAACTGCAAAGGATGTATTGAACAGCGTGTCAGGTTCACTGATCGTGATAGCGTGTCGGCTAAAATTCTGACCTGTACTGTAGGGTTTGCATATAAAATTGTTGATCACCTATGCTCCTTCAGCCAGTCGATGACATCTCCATGAAAGCAGACCACAGTAAAATCAGCACTGAAAGGAATAAAAGAATAATCAAATTTGTTAAATCTTTCTCAATTTCAAGCCATCGTGTTCATGATGTTCGCAAATTACTGAAGAAACACAAGACATTTTAGCTCATACATGTAGTTCCAAATTCATTGGGTGTGCTTTTAAAGTTAAACTCTGAACAACTCTGATCTCTTGAACTCTCCATGAAACTGCCAGAGGCTAGGATTGGTCACTCAAGCCTTGATGGTTAGAGATTCAAGTCAACTTTCTGGTTCATGCTGCTGAGACTAGAGCAAGGATTGGTCACTCAAGCCTGGATGGTTAAAGGCTCAAGTTCATCTACTGGTTCATGTTGCTCAGACTACAGCTAGAATTGGTCACTCAGGCCTGGATGGATAGAGGCTGAGGTCCACCTGCTGGTTCATGCTGCTGAGACTAAAACTAGGACTGATCAGTCAAGCTCAGTTATTTGGAGGCTCAAATTTACCTAATGTTTCATGTTGTTGAGACTAGAGCTAGGATTTGACACTCAGGCCTGGGTCGTTTTAGAGGCTCAAGTTAACCTGCTAGTTTGAGCTTGTGTCCATGAGCAAGACCTTTCACCACTACTCTTCATGACATTGAAATTCGATACTTACAGCAACATACAAGTCACAACATCTGGACAGTCATTCTTGTGATGGTTTGCTGGTGAAAGAAACTTATAATAGAAGACTTAAAGCAAATTCTGGTAAGGAAAAAGAAAAAGAAAGATGTAACACAACTGGGTAAAATACTTCTTACAACAATTAACTCCAACTTAACCAGAGAAAGAGTGACATCAGCCAACCTTGTGCTTTGGTTGCTTGTTTAAAATGTCGGTCCCTTTTGGATTTGAATCAGATGAGCTCAAACTGTGCAAACTTGCCGATGTTTGTTATTCTTCAAAACAAACTTGGAAACTTGGACAACCAGTTTAAGAATCCAGATACGTGTCCATAATAATAATAGTAATAATAACACAGTTTTTATATAGCGCACCACACCAAGGTCTCGATGCACTTTACAAGAAACGACAATTAAGAACAATTAATGGAACAAGCAAATTTTGAGCACTGCTTTAAATTCATTTTCGCTATTGATAATTTGAATACAGTGAGGAAGAGAGTTCCAAAGCGATGGTGATGCATGCACGAAGGAACGATGTCCATAAGTCTTAGTGCAAGTGATCGGTGTATCGAGCAGCAATGTTGAGCTAGAACAGAGGGTGCGTCGTGGCTGGTATACTTGAATACGTTCACGAAGGTATGCTGGTGCTGAGCCATGGATGTGCTTGCGAGTGAGGAGTAGAATTTTGAAAGCAATTCGCTCATTGACTAGTAGCCAGTGAAGAGTACGAAGCATAGCAGTTAAATGTTGCCTAGATGATGAACGTGTAACAAGTCTGGCAGCTGAATTCTGAATGTGCTGATGTTTCGAAGTTTGAGAATCAGGAATACGGTGTAATAGACTATTGCAGAAATCAAGGCGGCAAAGGATGAAAGCATGAACAAGCTCTTCCATCATTTGTTGATCAAGAAATTTTCAAATTTGTCCAATCTTGTAAAGGAGCTAAATAAGAAGAGTGACATATGTTTAATGACCTGGTTTTGCATTTGAAGGTTTGACGTTACAATGGTTCCAAGGTCACAAGCGCAAGTAACAGGTCTGGTGCAGAAGTAAGAAATGCAGATATTTTCAATTGGAGTATGTTGCTGAAACTGAGAGTTGATGTGGATGACTACAGTTTTGTCGCTATTCAATTTCAGCTTTTATTGGCCGTGGACCAAGAATGTATGTGTGTGAGGCATGATGCCAATCACTGAATGGCATCAGGAAGCTGTTCTGTCATGGTGAAGTAGATCATGCAGTTAACGCCATATGATGTAATGAGTTCTTCTAGTGGGGATGTGTACAGCGTGAAGCATAGTGGACCAAGGACAGACCCCTGAGGCATGCCAGTGTTGACATTATGAGGGGGAGATGAAATCTTATTGACGAGTACAGATTGTTGACAATTTGCAAAATATCAAATGAACCCTTCCAAGGCAGAACCGTTGATGCCAAAGCGATGATGTAAGCGTTGTAGCATGATATGGTGATCAATCGTATCAAAAGCTGCCAAATAATCAAGAAGCACAAGAACAGCCTCTTGACCCTTGTCAGCAGCGAGTGCAAATCATTGTAAACACATAGAAGAGCTGTTTCCACACTACGGTATTTACGGTAGGCTGACTGCATTTTACCTGTAAGATTGTTAGTAGCAAGGTAGCATTGTATTTGTGAAGCCGCAGCACGCTGTATGGTTTTCCCGAGGAAAGATAGATTGGCAATTGGTTGGTAAATCCTCAGATTGTCAGGATCTAGATTCTGTTTCTTGATAAGTGGTATGACGTTGGCAAACTTTAATGCTTTGGGAAATCAGCCATTTTGGAAACTCAAATTGATAATGTTGGTTATGGTTGAAATGAGCTCATCCAAACAATGCTTCAGCAACCAGATAGGTACAGTATCGAGATTGCATGATTTGGATTTCGAGTTCATAATGAGTTGTCTCACTATATTCTCAGACAACGCGCTGAATTGGCAAAATGATGCACTGGGACCAGGATCATGGACAGGAGCACAATCTGTATCTGAGTTGTCAAGTTCATTTCTCAGGACTTCTATTTTGTCTGAGAAAAAGTTTGCAAAATTACCAGGTAACAGTTCAGACATTATGTCGGAGGGGAGAGTTTGCGATGATGACGTCGGTGTACTCATTGTATTGATAATTTGAAACAGACAATTTGAGTTGTAGTTTTTCAATTGGCTCCTATGACAGTTAGATTTTGTAGCAGATATCAGTTGGTTATAGCGACAACACTGCTCTTTGAAAATCTGCCTGTGAACCTCCAACTTCGAAGATTTCCAACGTCGCTCATGACGACGCAGCTCACGCTTGGCCAAATGAATATGTCATTGCTAAACCAGGGCGCATGAGGATGGGCTGTGATTTGAAGTTTTTGTAGGGGTACGTGCTTATTAAGCAAATCGCTGAGAGTTTGCCCGTACTGAGTAACCAATGTGTCAAGATCCGTGGAAGAGGATGTGCACATTGGAGAATTCAAGATGTCCTGATGAAATGTACAATGTATCTAAGTCAATGTCATGGAGTTTGTGCGTCTGGACGTCCACCTTGGCTGCAGCGTGGTGACCAATGCCTTACTTACAGATGACACAAGCCTGATCAGATGGCAGATAACCACTTGTGGTCAGCTGGGAGATAAAAACCGTCAAAAGACCTTGTTAAAAGAAGATCCAATGTGTGACCATCATGATGTGTTGGACCAGACATGTACTGTTTTAGACCTGTAGATTCAAGGAGGTCATGAAATGTAGACGCCTCTCTATCAGATTGATTGTCGATATGAAAGTTGAAATCTCCTACTATCATTAAATGATTGGCATCATAGACAATATGTTCCAGCAATGTAGAAAATTCTTGCATAAAAAGTGTAGCTGTTGGCTTTTGGTTGAACAATCTCTGGGGTCTGTATACAACTATAAGTTGGAGAGGTTCATTAGAAGGTGAGTTACTGGACAAGTTGATGTGTTCAAAGGCATCATATACTGTTACTTTATGCCGACAAATATGGAACCCGTTTTTAGGCATACAAGAACCCCTCCTCCAGCCCTGTTCATGCGAGGGATGTGAAAAAATTGAAAGTCAGGTAAGGTGTTCTTAAGATCAGCTAGAGTATGGTGATCACGATGATCACCACTCAACTAGGTTTCTGTAATAGCACAGATATCAATGCTGTTGTGTGCTATCATATCATAAATCATAGCAGTCTTACGTTTCACTGACCGGGCATTCCAAAGAGCAAAATTACAGTCAGATGAAAGCGTTGTGTCAGATGAAATATGCACAAGGTTGGTAGGATTAGAACCATACTGTTCCGAGTGCTGTTTACTTTCTTGCTTAGAAAATGATGGTACTAAGACAGGAATTAGCCTTTCTGTTGTTTGGCCCATGATCTGTGGCCCCATCGTGTGGGTTTCACAGCACAGATACCTACATGTAGTTCTTTCAGTTTATGGTAGATGCCTATGGTTATAAAATGGTCTTGAGATCATGGCTATTGTAGATCAGTGGAGTCATCAATGTTAACAATGTGAAGAGCAGTAGCACCATTAAGGTGCACACACTGGAACCGGGAATAAGTAAAAAGGCAATGGATGTAAGTGAATGCAGGCCCCAATGGGGAATATGGCTGCCGATGGTCAAGGGGTTTGAGAATTCACCAAGAGCAAAATATTAATTGTCACCAAAATTCTTAATCTAATGTGTTACATGTACCTGTACATGGCTGAAAGCTAAATGTTATTGGTGGATAGGATGGATGGAGGAAGTCTCATCTGTAGGAAATTCAAGCATAATTTCTTTTTGAAACGATCTTCCACAACCTTGATTTCCAAAAACTATACTGTCGCTACAACTTTTGACTAGTGATAGCTTGGAAGGATCACAAGATTCTGTAAAGGATTGATCAAATGATAATGAAGCACAATCAAGCAATCACACAGATCAATAAAGACGTTTCGGTTCATGTCTTACATGAACGTGAACATGAAGAAAGTGTGGACTTTTGCTGACGTCATCTTTTCCTGTGCATTGTCTCTCACGTATGGGCGTTTCCATGGATGTCCAACACGAGAAACATGAAAAGTTCAGGTTGGGTCAAAACATGAGAAACTACAACCTTTTCAGTTTTGCTGCATGTATTATACAACCGTGAATGCAAACCTGACAAAGTCTTATTGCGTACAGGTGCGCATAAGTCAGATACCTGTTTGAAACTTTAGATGTGCATTCTGTACAATGTACATTTTCTAATGAACAATGGAATAAAATGTCAACCCCCCCACACACAATGCCTCTAGACTTATGTCTGAGAGTGTGAAATCGGACAAGTTAATAGCTCAAATAAATAAATAAATAAATAAATAAATAAAATACAAGACAGTTCACAGATAATCTCTGAAATCCCCGTTTTTCTCTTGATAAAGGCACGATTTCCTAGCCTGCTTGCCACATGATTTTATGCTGAAAAAGGCTCCGCTTATTTAATGAAGACTGTGAGCAGTAAACATAGCAAAGGACACACTTCCGGTTCCTCCGACAAAAAATTTGTTCAACTTACATGTAGTTCAACTTTTCAGTTACAACTGTCAGCACAACTTGCTTGCTGCTAAGCAGTGCCATGAAACTAAGCCCGTTCTTAGGAGAAAAGTGCTTTACAGAACTTAAAAACAATTTCTTTTAATTTGATTTATTTCTCTAAAGTATTGTCAACTGTAGAAAATATTTTTCAGATTGAATGTTGGACAGTACATGACTTGTTTAAATGAGCAAAATTTGCATAAATAGACAATATTTTCCTTCATAATGTTTCATTGAATGCACCATCATCCAATTCCTTTCTAGTTGCTTTTGATTATTTTTGCATGGCATGGCATTTTCTTTTGGTTTGGAAAGTTTACTAAAGCCTCATGAAGGTAAAAAAATGAGGCAAGCTTGGGTTTGAACTGATTACCTTCTATTCTGACAAGTCAGTTTGGACGTGTACGTCCGACACCAAAAATGTACGTCCGACACCAATATAATAAATGCTTTATCTGAAAGTCACAACAAGATAAAAATGTATCTTGCTTGAAGTTTATTAACAAGGGTCTGCTAAAACTAAACACAGGAAAACTACTTCTTGAGGTCCTACATGTAGCAATTCACAGAGTTTGTGATACAAAAATAAAAACTCAAAAAATTAACTTTCTCTGAGTACATCGATACCATGTTATGAGTCAGTTTCTACAAGGATAATAATTCTGAGTGGGAAATTTTGCTATTAAATGAATGTACCAACTAGCTGATGTCGTTTATCAAAATCAAAATCTGCTTCAGGATTATAAGTATAATAACACACACTGTTGAAGTGTCCAAAATGTACGTCCAACACCGTGGAACTGCCCATATATCAACTTTTACATGTATATGTAAATAAACCCTAGTGCTAAACTCAGGATTTTGTAGAGTTTGAGACAGACCATTAAAAAAAATCCAGAAATCAGGAAAATTCTGAAAAATCTCACCCCTCCACCTTGCTGTGTGCTACTGTACAATGCTTTGTGATTCCAACAGGTGCCCTGCCACGCCTGAGCATCTGGATATTCGCTAGTACTACAGGCACAGAGGTTGATGAGCAAGGATACTCAATCATGTCACGCTAGTCATGGCATCAGTGCTGTGAACGTAATAAGAAATTCAAGTTGTGGGTAATCAACCTTTCCAGCACAGAAGAGAATTCCCTCCAATCATAAACCTGAACCGGTATTATCGAGGCTCAAGGTACAATTGAATGCCCTTGTATCATTGAGTGCATCGCGTAGTGATGTGTATAAATTATTTGGTGAACCACAGAATGACGTTCTGTCCAGAGTTCATACACACAATACCCGCAGTTTGTGGTACAGCAATTATTCATGATGTACATGTAGGTCCGCTCACGATGTAACCAGCGGCAGAGACAAGAAACAAGGCTATTGGGACTTTACAGATTACCTTATTGTAACAGGGACCTCATATTGTTTGAAAATAAAGAAAGAAAAGATGTAAGGAAACCTACAATTTATCTTGCTATAAAGCAGGATAATGTAATTAACCTTCATCAGGCAAACTTGAATTCTCAGTCCTGATTGGTCGATCCATCGCAACAGTGTGATATACAACTGTATAGCACAGTTTAATCAAACACTGCATAATGAGCTGTTCTATCTCAATGTATTGTGCTATATTTACACCAAAAGTAAATGCACATCTGCATTACTAGTAAATTCAAAAGTGGTGTGTTTGCCCCGTGCTGATCGTCACGTTTAATAGCACGTGCAATTCTAACAATTTTCTTTCTTGGTGTAAGCCCTGTCATTATTGTTATTAAAATTAGTTAAAACACAAATAATTCCCACACTCCATGGATAAAATTGCAGAATTGTGGTACATCGGTGTTACTATTTTTGCTGTGTGCCGTGTGATATCTTTTGTCTGCTTTTTTATGTAAAGCGCGCCTAGGCCCCTTTACTTTCTTTACTGTGCGTCAAGTTTGCTTCAAGATAAACTTATTATCATGCTTGCGCTCATGGAACAAGGAATAATGTAGTCTGAGTTCCACATACTGGATACAGACGTACTGCATTATTCCGTGTTCCACTTGTGCTTGTGTGATAACTAATGAAATCAATGTCTGACTGTATCCTGGTAAATTTGACTTGCTGACGCTGAGTTGAAAGGTGGATATTGCTGTGTTACACCTTAGAATATATTTTGAAGTGCCGCCTACCTTTTCTGAAGAGTGTACCGTAAAATGCTGGTTGACCCACCCACTTCACATATACTTCGAAAAAAAAAATCAAGAGCAAACAAGAGAAGAGATTGGCAACCTTGGACTTGTGGAAGAGGATCCAATGAGGACAGCTGGTACAAGACACATCAAAAAAAAATCTGCAGCTACAGGTTTGTCTCAATCAAAGGATGGTGATGACATGCATGCTGTAGTTGGCTTTGGGGATGGTGTCTCTCTGTTGAACAAATGACAGATAACAAAAGGTCAAGGGCTGCTGGAGAGATGCCTCAAGGGTGAAGAGCACTAATCTACATGCAAGCTCTACTGGAAACAGTATCAATTTAACAAAAGGTGAAATGAATTCATCCAAGCCCGTAAAGATTAAGGCTCAATAACATGCAAACTATCATGAACTGGTGTTCCTGGAACAACTAATTCACTTTTTGTCTGCAGTATTTTCACTTTTTTTTCAACTTTGGGTCGGTAACCAATTACAACGTCCATGATTCACACACCCCTGAAAAGCAATAGTTCTACATGTATATAGTCACAGCGATCTTTTAAAAAGGGATTTCCTCTATTTTCTCGGGCACTGAAGACAGTTTTCAATCCTTAATTTAACTCTACCCCTGGATGGAAGCCCCCAAACCCTGGGTGTTGATCCTGGCCTACATTTCTACAATCCTTCCATTTTTGTTGTGGCAAAACAATCTCCTTTTCAAAAACTGTCGGGGCACTTTTTATGGCCATGAGCTCAGCAGATCTTGAATTAGTGCACGGCACCCTCAAGACAGATTTGAAGGATTTATACTGAACCCTCGCAAAGTCTACAAGTGGGGCCCTCTTCAAGATATGATGAACCGTTTCTTTGAAGTTGACGATACGGCAGAGAGGGGTACAATGTTTCACGTTCTGCAGGATTTTAGCCACAGGGACAGTAACAAAAATGTTGATGGGAAATTTCAATCATGCAAAAGACCTGGTAGAGTATACAATACACGCAGATGGCAAGCTGTTGGCGACAGTCATGAAAGATTGGCATCTTAGTAAAGCAAGTGACACACCTGTAGATTTTCCTTCCTCAGATAAAACATCGACACAGAAGAAAATGGCTTGAGAATTCTGGCCCAAGATTTGGAGTTCATTTAGCTGGACATTCCAACTGAATGAGTGGCCATTGCCTGCGGCCAACAAGAAGAAATTGAGTTAAGGGATGATGAACTGCTGGGAGGCATCAGTGATGCCGCAAAGGATGATGGTTGTCTAAACTCATATAATCCAGGGGAGATCAAAATAAGATTCTCAAATATGAAGTAGGGTTGGTTGTACTATGGTACGGTAAATCGCCAAAGAGCAAGATGACAACTGATAAAGCTCTCAAAAGCATGAAACTACTCACCCCTAGTTACTGCACTTGCCACAAGAAGACTGGTCACAGAAAAGATACAATCTACATGTAGTGTGAGTTTACAAGATCAGTGTCCTGAGTAGGAGTGGTATCATCCAGAATACATTACGGAAGCTTAGGATTTGCCAGATTTGTGGTTTAGCTGTGTAAACTGTGTAC
>NW_019091419.1:1564686-1576261 GCF_001949145.1 Acanthaster planci
CAGGTAGTCAACACCTGTCAGCCACAGGGGCTGGCAGTAGTGCGCATCCTGCTTTTTGGATACCTGGCAGCCCACTGAGTGGATAAGCTCAAAGGGAGCCAATGACTAGTTAATGCAGTGTTTCACACTGCAGATTGGTCTCCATTCATTCCTGCCGTCATGCCCTCTGCATTCCGTCAGACTCGACTGTCCCTGACAAACATCACTCTCTTACCCCTTCAGTCTTAGTGCTTGGCAACTTTTAATCACAATGGCTCTCAACAGTCTTGCTATTCAGCTTCTGATGCCCAGCATGGTGGGCATTTTGGGAAAATGTATCCAGATCGATGGTACTCCCATACATCTCCCCTTGCCACATGTCTCTATGAAGGGTCTAAGCTCGGGCTACATCTCCTTGACCTCCGCTTATGCACGTACATGTACCCTAGCTTCTAGCTCGGAGTCTAAAGATGACTTCCATCTTCAGATCAGTGAGTTCTGGAATAATAATCCTCCTGAAGATGCTTTCGTCCTCCTTAGAGATTTCAGTGCTTGCATCAGACCTGACTGTGGCACCTGCATAGATGTCACTAGCCCACATGGTGTTAGGACAACAGATGCAAGAGATCAACATCTCCTCCAGCTAAGTGAGGCCTGCGTCAAACGCTTCTGCCGTGTAAAATGCAATTCATTCAAGTGCAGCAAATGTGCAACAGAATCAGCATTGGTGTCAAATGTCAAACTTAATTATCGAAAGATGGTCATATTTAAATTTAATTTTTAATTGAAGATGACTTGGTGAAGAGAAAGAGAGACTGATGCCTACATGATTTTATGGAATGCTGTTGCTATCTTCGGTAGCAAATACAAGTACAGCGTTGGTTTTGTTAATCATAACCTTTCGTTTTACAGTTAGGTTCGTGTTCCATTGATGATTTCACCATTCAATTCCCCAATTTCAGAATTTAACTCATCATTTTCACCACGTAATTTGGCAATTTCATCATTCAATCCTGCAATGGGACCTTTCCAGTCAGTAACTTTACTTTCCTCTCAGGCATCGTTACTCAATTCGACAGTGCAGTGTGCACCATTCAAGTTTGTCCAGATTCACCCTTTGATTCTGTAATTTCATGATCCATTTCGATGATTTCACCATTTTGTTGTTCAGTTTCAAATTTCTGTTCTACAAGTTTATGGATGCACACTGATTCATCTTTCGGCCCTTCTGTTTCATTCAGCAAAAAAATGTTAACTGTTTAATTTCCCCCGTTTGCAAGTTTGCCCAGGTTAAAAACTAAGGTTTTTCTGAACAGTTCTAGAAGCATTGCACAAACAAAACAAAATTGCCACTTTTAATTTCATTTTTCCTGCAATTGCAAAATCAGATGACTCGCTTTCGATTAGGCCAACACTGCTGCAACCCTTGTTATGTTTGTAAGCTTGAGTTTAAATTTTCAGCCTCAAGTATGTTGCTACGCATGTGCATTACAAATATGTCAAGCCGAAGCGCAAATTTCATTTAAATGGACATGATAACAGCATGACGTTTTGACACCATGCTCTGTTGCTGCTATATATGGATGTCAGACAACTCGACTGTTTGCCAACTTAACTTTGGCTAACTTGACTGTTCAGACAACTCAATAGTTTGCCAAGTTGTCCATTAGGACAACTCGAAAAAGAGATCTCTTCACATAATAGTCGTTTTTCCAGTTCCAGATTGCAAAAATTATTCAGTCACATTGCAGCCATAAAAAAATCCTCAAATTCCAGTGAAATGTGGTCAGTCGTCCACCTTGTGAGTTACAGATACTACCAAATTAATTTCCAATATTGTAACTGTACAGGTTCGTCGAAAGTGGCGACGACACTTTTCCATGTTCTGGATCAGTTTTCGGAAAGTAATCATGCAAGAAAGAAAATTTGAAAAAATTTGTTTATAAATAAGAATTCCAATCAATTAAAAAGGGGATCTTGAGTAATTTCAACTTAA
Source organism: Acanthaster planci (assembly GCF_001949145.1). Next base: position 1,566,662 of record NW_019091419.1, read on the forward strand.
CTTTTTCTGCTGCACAGCATGAGCCATAAACGATACTACCTTGTGTCGCTCAGTTCACGAACCCATTACCTCACATACATTTCTGCAACGTCCGTAGAGTAAGTTGAGTTTGCAACATATATTGCATGCATGCACTTTCTAATGTATGATCCTGACTAGGAAACAATATGCCTTCACTTTTTTGGCCAGTTTCAATAAAACAGCAACTTTGAAAGTCATTTTGATTAAACAAACATTACATGCAAAAGTTTATATGACTGTTGAGCACAAGAAAAAGTATGTGGGATCGCTTGTAGTGAGTGATGTACATATGTTGCACCCCAGGTGACTCAGAATGGAATCACTTGGGGGGGGCACATTAAATCTTCGACTCCAAAAGGTGACAACTGTAATAAAACAGATCAGGCAAACACTGTGTGAGCTGTGGTGTGGCGCAATGTAACTCTCTCAAAGCGTGGAGTCAGAATGACTCAGAGAACAATGGCTTCCACCACATGGCCACAGTGTCCTGCCTCCACAAGAAGTGTTTAAGCTGGAAACTCTCTGGCTGTTTTATGTTGCACACCACAGCTAAGCACCAAATAGTGGTAGAAAGTACTTAAAACTGTACATGAAAAAAATGTAGGGGGCCTCAAATAAACAATGGAAAGCTCTGGCTCTGACAAACAGTGAATAATAACTATCTGTCCATAGCCTCTAAACTCTCCCCTGAAAAAAAGGATGTTGCCCTCAACATTTCTGTGACAAACAAAAATGATAACTATCTCACTCAGTTCAATGTCATTCAATAAAGACAGGTTGGTGTAGCATATCCCAGTTGCCATGGTGGGGTCTGCATCTGGGGTATCTGCCAAGGCATCATCACTCAAGCAGGCCACTGCATGGGGTAAGTAGGCCACACTGGAGCAGGGTATGATGGAGCCATCGGAGGGGTCCAACTCAGTTATGTAAGGAGGCTCATCAGTGGGTAACTGTTTCTGACTTTGTTGAGTGCTGGCTCGTGGTGGGGTTGGCCCAACTGATCGTAGGACAAATTCTGGGGTGGTTTCCTCTCTCTTGTCGGGAAACATTCTCCATCATCAATCTGTCAAGGGTGCATGTCTGTGCTCCCAGAGGGAGGGGGTCAGTTTGTCTGGCGCTCAGGCCTCCCTTCTCGGGCATTGTTTACTGGATCAAAGATTGAGTCAGGGGCTGGTTGAGGAACTGGGCTAGACTGAGCTTCAGACTGGTTATGGGGCAGTCTCTGGAAAGGCTCCAGGTACAGATTCTGGGGTGGCATCTAGCATGGTCTCAAGAGCAGGTTCTGGAACAGTCTCTGGAGCAGGTTCTGAAACAGTCTCTGGCATGGTCTCAGGAGCAGGTTCTAGAGTGGGATCTAGGTGCTGTATGGGGAGAAACGGCTTTGCTCCTAAGTTTAGAGGAGAAGTGCCTTCTGGTTGTTGATTACCAGACTGAGGGTGGATCATGATCTCATCTGAACAATCAGAGTCGCTGTCAGTGTCTTCTGGCATGTTTGCCCCTTCCTGTCACCTAGTCTGTCATGCCAGCTGTTGACGAAATGTCTTAGTTGCTGGGAAAGGCTTGCTGCTGAGTTCATCACAGGGCAGAAGCACGTTCCCATTAAGCATTCCGCTGCATCCCTTGCTGTCTTCTGGAAGAAGCTCAGAGACAGGGAAATCATCTCCTCGCCGACGAACGACATGGACTTTCTTCTCCCAGTAGACCCGCAGCTTTCCTGGGCCCCCAGTCTAGTTCAGATTCCTTATGAGTACTCTGTCACCTGGTTGTAGGACAGGGTTGTTCCCCTTTCTATCAAACTCCCGCTTCCTACGGGTTGCCGACTTGCTTACACTGTGTCTCGCATGTTCATAAGCCTCTTTCATCTGTCTCTTCCATCTGCTATGGTAGTCATGGTAGTCCTTGGACCATGCTGTGTCTTGTCCAAGGCCAAAGGCAAGGTTTATGGAGAGTTGAGGATGGCGTCCATAGTGAAGACAGAAGGGGGAGAAACCTGTTGCCTCAGATCGGGTACAATTATAGGCATGTACCACTTTGTCTACAGAATCCTTCTGATGGGCCTTGTCTTCCTCAGGGAGGGTGTGCAGCATCCCTAGCAACGTACTGTATGATTAAAATGTTCCACCTGTCTATTGCCTTGGGGATGGTAAGGTGTCGTTCTTGAAGGGGAGATGCCGCACAGCTTCTGCAGTTGTTGGAAGAGCTGGTTCTCGAACTCTTTCCCCTGATCATGATGAAGCCTGTGGGGAATCCAAATTGCAAGGAATAGTCACTGAATATCTTGTCTTCAACAGTTTTCAGCTTTGTTTGTTGTGGGTAAACTTAGCTGAACTTGTGAAATGGTCCATAATGACCAGAATATACCCATATCCACTCAAACTCTTCTCCAGATGAACAAGTTGATGGAGATCAACTTGAAGGGTGCCGTCATCACGATACTTTGGAAAGGAGCTCTGGTGGGGCGGTTTGGTTTTCGGTGCATCAGACATCTACAGACAATGGAAACATAGTGCTCTATGTCCCGTTGCATGTGAGGCCAGAAGAATCTGTCCCGTGCCATATGAATAACTCTTTCAGCACCTAAGTGTCCCATCTCGTCATGCAGTTCCTTGTAGACCATATGGTGATACAGGCCGGGGAGAACTAGTTGTAATGTGGTACCTGTCTTTCAATGTAGAATGCCTGTGCAATCAGTTCCAGCTTATCCCATTTATGTAGAAGGGCTACAACATTCGGATGTTCTCTTGACCTCTCCTGTTTACTGGGTTGATGATTCTGCTGGAGGTACTGGATGACTCTGCCAACCGTCTCGTCCTCACGCTGTGCAGCACTTAGCTCTGCCTTTGTTAACTGGTGGAGACATAACACCCCATCATCAGCACTGGAGGTGGACGCAGACATGGCAGCTACCTATGGGAAAATCCAGAACCACTTGCCTTTACTGCTTGGACAGTCGTAATGATCTCATCTGAGTTCATCTCTCTGGTGCACTGCTCCTGGTAGGCCTTAATGTCTAGGGGTATCCTTGAGAGAGCATGTGTGTCCCTGTTGGATTTCCCGGGGCGGTATCTGATCTTGAAATTGAAGTAAACCAGGTCTGCCACCCATCTGTGGCCAGTAGTATTGAGTTTTGCAGTGGTGGGGATAAAGTGAGGGGATTATTGTCAGTGAGGACTGTGAATGAGGGCACATAGAACAAGTAATCATAGAATTTTTCTGTGATTGCCCACTTCAGTGCAAGAAATTCTAGTTCCCCTAAGTGAAGATTCTAGTGTTTCTCTGCAGGGCTGAGCATTCTTGACCCGTAACTGATCACACTCATTTTTCTGTTTAGTTCTTGATAGAGAACTGCACCAAGTCTATCACTCGAGGCATCCGTATGCAGGATGGTTTGTCATGGTCCTGGAAACCCATCACTGGTGGATGAGTTAGGCAGTCCAGTAAGGGCCGGCGACCATTTAGACCCGTTTTGGAAAGCGCCCCCCGGTAAGCTCGCCCTGTTGCAAAAACTCCTTTCATACCGGCCTGGCTATCGTCCTGGAATGCTGGACTGGTTGTTGATCTCGAACTTCTCCATCCTGGGGTCTATTGTTTGCAAGTACTGGTACATGTAATCTATCCCAGAAGGAACCTGCTTGTGGTTTTTAATCCTTCAGCGCCATACAATATTTATACTAATCCGCTTAGACCCTATTCATCTGTGGAAGCATGGTGGGGAAAGCCTTCCATTAGGGACTTTGAAATGCCGATGTGCAGACAGGCCTGATACCGGCCTGGAGTAGCCTGAATACCAGGCAGGTTTTATACAGGGCGGGCTACCAGGGGGCCCTTTTCAAACGGGGTCTAAATGGTCGCCGGCCCTAAGCTTTCCAAGGCTTGCTGATGCCTCGTTGTCCACACTATCTTCTGTTCAGATGGCAACTGCCCGGTGTTCTTATGAGGAACCATTTTGGGTTTGGCTTTCTCCTGGGTGACGTTGTCCCTGTTTGGTTGAGTGCTGTTCATGGTCGAGTTTCTTAGGAGGGTGTACTGCAACTTTGCTTTCCTTGATATACTGGCGGTAATATCCTAGAAGACCAAGGAGTTTAAGTAACTTGCCAATGGTGGTGAGTGTCTTAGCCCTAAGTGCTTTGATTGCTTCCAAGTCTGCCGAGTCCATTTTGTATCCATCAATGGAGATGATTTTACCCAAATACCGCACCTCCTTCTGAAAAAGACACTTACTGGGCTTCAGTTTGACTTCTTTCTCCTGTAAGTACCGCAGCACCTACAACACTGGAATCACTCCTTAGGCCAGTCAGCTGAGCATGTACATGTAAGAACATGTTCTGCACTAGCAAGGGCTCATACTTCAATCCAGATCCAACCTCCTGACTTGCAAAGATCACTTTCTGTTCAGGTCAAGGGCCAGGAAGAGGAAACCCTGTGGAGATTCCTTCCCTCCTTGTGTCAGCCAAGACAACTGCTAGTACAGCTCCGTCGCATTCTTCTCTTGATAGCGACAGAAGGACGTGGCGGAGACTGGTGAGGTAGAATTCTACCCTACCCTTGAGGTAACTGCAGAGAGGAGAGCCCACAGATATCGCACGGATCACTCCAACAATCTTGGGTTCCATGTGAAATGAAAAATAGCATTATTGGACTCGTTCAAATCTAGTAGATAAAACAGTGGCAATAAATGATGAAACACTTCCTAAGAACCCTTAAATCCTAAAATTGATTCCAATATTGATAAAAAGAATATCGACTCCTTATGACATCAGTCAAAATAATGGAGGATTGATTCTGTGGTGTAATCTACTCTGGATGTAGTCCATCTATGAGTCGCTAAACAGTTTTCATGCACGGGCGGTTTTCTCATGCTCTTCTCAGAGTGTATACCACTACAGGAAACGCCTGTCCTTACACCAGGTGATAGTGCTGACCACGTACATGAAAGTGCTATGCATTGTATGTTGTACAGCACATGTGCAGGTGACTTTAACAAAAGTATAAACAATAATATAGAATAGGACTGATCCTTAATATTCAAGAAACACATGTCAAATACAAGATCCTAATCAAAATAATTGGCACAATACAATTTCCTATTCGACAATGCCAATTTCAACATCGAGATCCGAAAAATACGAGTACTGTGTGCCACAGACATTTCTATTCAATATTCTGCATAAGACCCCTAGACCATGATCACCGCATGTTTAACCACTTGCTGCCGGGTGCTTTTTTTAACCGTTACATGTGCTGCCGGGCTGTTTTTTCATATTTTTGTTTTTCAAAAATCTTTTTTTCTGAACGCCAAACCCCATAAAATTAGTGTCCCGTGGCGAGTCTAGCCCTTACAAGCAACTTCCATTGACCCTTCGGTTTTGCAGCCACGCCACCCACTCTGTATAGAGCCCCCATTGTGTAGTGTTACATGAGGGCTCGTTTGTTCCGGGCCTTGGCCCAGCGCGTTGTTATACTGCCGTGTTGCTATGCAGAGCGATTGACGGTCAAGACCTCAGCGCGTAATATGCGGTGAGTGAATGGGAAGCTGGGCTTGGTAAACTGTTCATTGAGTGCGGGCAATGACGGCAAATGAATCATGCTGTAAAAAATTGGGTCTCAAAGTGTGGGTTTTTTGCGGCGCTGCCGCATATATAACTTTTGCTATTTTTTGAAGCTATTAGGGTTTTTTCTGTTATATATTTTCCCATCTACCAAACTTATATCTCCCGAAAACTACTCTCATATTTTATCTGCCAACTTGTTCATTGTCCCTCCAACAGTGTAAGTTTTAGTTGGATATTTCCTTTCCCAAACTTTATTTCCCCAACAATTTCAAGTAAAATCGTAGAAAACCAATAAAATCAAGTACACATAGAAACAGACACAGACAAATATTTGGAGAGAACTTTTTTTTCTCTTATTTTCTTCTTGTCATTTCTCTTGTGTTTTCTTTTCATTGCTCATTGAAATAGTTGAACTCATAAAAGTAGTAAAATAAATTTCCACTCTTTCTGATCCAATAAAAAGCAATACTCATAAAAAAAGGCAAGAATGAGCAAACTCTTAACACCGGTGCAAGGAATGAAAAGGATGAATATACAACATCCTTAAGGCAGTACTTTCCAGAAACTTTGTCTATTTTGTCATTTTTTTCAAAGGCTGAAAACATGACCAATTAGTAAAACCGTTACAAGGAAATGTGCCACTTTTTCAAGAGATGAAAATACAACATCCTCAAAGCAGTACTTTCTAGAAACTCTGTCTATTTTGTCATTTTTTTCAAAGGTTGAAAACATGACCAATTAGTAAAACCGTTACAAGGAAATGTGCCACCTTTTAAAGAGATGAAAATACAACATCCTCAAAGCAGTACTTTCTAGAAACTCTTTTTTGTCATTTTTTTCAAAGGTTGAACCACCAGTAAATGATATATTGTTTTACACCAGATAAGTGGGACATCAAGTCCTGAAAAACACAAAATATAATGTCCATGAAAATGTCCATGAAAGTAAATGTTCAAAGTGTCAACTAGTGGACAGTATGGTACTCCTTGAAGCAGGGGGCGACGCAGAGGGGCTGGTGGCACGTGTCGCACTCAAAGTATGTCTTCTTTTGCCGACCACGGGAAGCGCAGAGGACACACTGCCGGTAGCGGAAGTCGCCATAGCTGGTCCTCTCAAAGTCCACGGAAAAGTGTTGGCCGACAAAGCGAGAGTTGGTGACTGGTAGAGTATCATGCTGAGGGCAGTACTCGGGCAAGGGCTCGTCCAACAGCAGTTCACGGACAAGACTCAAGCGGTAGTCGAGGAAGGAGAGGCGGTGACCAACGGCCAGCTACACGGCGTAGTTGTTCACCAGTGTCAAGTCGAGCAGGTAGAAGAAGAGCTTCTTGTACCACATGAGGGACTTACGAGTAGCTCGATGATTTGCCGCTAGTTGGTCGCCCCCCATCAGGGCGTTGTATTCGATGATGCAGGTCAGTTTCTGCTTTTCCTCCCCCGTCCTGTCTTGCTTGCCGGAGCCACGGATGTCTGCCGTATGCATGGTGGAGAGCATACGGATGTTGCGCTTGTCTTGCCACACCATGGCCAGGAAAGAACCGCTGACGCCCAGGTCGGCTGACCGGAACGCTGTTTCACCCCGCTTCAGCTTGACGGACTGCAGGTCTTTTGGCGTCCCTTTTCTGTTCGCCATGACGGTGCCGATGACGTTGAACTTCTGGTTGTGAAGTCGTCGAAACAAATCGGGACTGCTGAAGGCCCGGTTGAGGGTCATTCACCGCTTAGGTCATTCACCAGGTCCATCACCACTTGTGTAGTTGCTGGGAGGTCTCCTTTACTTTGGCCGGTGCAGATTTTGAAGTTGTAGCAGTACCTGGCAGCACTCCCGGTGCTCTGGCACAACTTGTACATCTTGATGCTGAAGCCGGACTCTCCGGATATAACTTCAGCCATGTTGTCTGTGCTTTGATAACATGATACCCAATATGAACACATAAGCCACTGCACGGCGATTTTATTCTCAAGCAGCAAGGGCCTAGCCCTGTCAGTCAACGTGGCAAGGGCCAGCAGCGCCCCGGCCGGGTCATTCATGGGGCACAGGTGCATAATGAGCCCGCACAGTCCGCGCTTTGTCTTCAGTGCAGTGCAGCGATAATCCGCTGCGAGTGCCCGGCAGCGCGAACAATAGCGTTCTGCACAAACAATACACGGATTACCTCCGCTAATGTCAGCGCTCTGCGCTGAAAGAATACGGGGATTGATTGGCGGTGCCCGGCAGCTCTCAGCAGGTCACCCCGGCTATAAAATAAAGTCCCAATTGTCCGGCCCCAGCAACCCATTATTACCTCCAATGATGGCCTAAACTTTTTAACTGACAGCGCCAAACTTTTTAAGAAACGCCCAGCAACTTTTTTTTTTTATAGTAAAGTTCCGATTTCGGAGACCCCGGCCATGAATATAAGGCCTATGCCTCCGGTATCGGAGCCCCCAGCAGGAAGTGGTTAACCTACACACATACATGGACCAGGCACAAGTTCATGCACTATGACTCTATTAGACTCAGATGAATTCACAACTACATGTAAACTATATATACCTCTAATGAGCAAATCCAAATCAAGGGCTGTATGCTTCTTAAGTACATACATGTTGTGCTAAAATTATAGAAATCATTCCCAAAATTATTACTCACGAATGGCTGGGTATCCTGAATGTCCAGAAGCACAACATTGGCATAGATCAAGTTCAAAAGGAAGTATACATGTAACTCAATACTTGTCGAGTTGAGTGACAAAAAGACATATTCTGTCAAACATGGAATAGTCATGGAAAGAAAATAATTCTAAAAACCCCAAGGCAAGTGTAAATACATCTTCAGTGCATGACTTAAATATTATAAATTCTTGTCAGTCATCATCAAAATAAATGAAACACAACATACCTGTAATAAAAACAAATCAGGTAAACACTGTGTGAGCTGTGGTGTGGAGTCAATGTTACTCAAGCATGGAGTCAGAATGACTCAAAGAACAAAGGCTTCCACCACATGGCCACCAGCTGGAACTTCTCTGGCTGTTTCATGTTGCAAACCACAGCTAAGCACCAAACAGGAGTAGACAGTACTTAAATAAAAAAAAGGGGGGGGCTCCAATAAATAATGAACAGCTCTGGCTGGAACAAACAGTGAACCCTAACCATATGTCCATGGCCTCTACACATAATCACCATGCAACTATTAGGCAAGTAAAGAAAAAAACAAGTTTCTCATCCAGATTTTTGAAAAAAAGGAGGAAAGAGGGCTTTCATTTTTTCAAGATGGCTGCCATTTTAAAATTTCTTGCAACAGTTAGAGTTTCCACTCTTCAAAGACATGTTAAAATGAAAGACAAGTAAATAAGAACATTACCTTTTGGACTTGTGACATACAATGTATCCATCACTGTTTGACAAGTTTGGTGCCTTGCGCTGTGATGAAACCAAACAAAACAAGATTCAGGCTTATGAGCATGCAGCTATGCATGAGTGACAGAAAACATTGGCTGCACTAGACTGTTTCCTGCCCCTTCCCCTGCAAATTTCTAAGTCCGAATGCATCGATGAAAATGGTATGGGGAACCAGAGTACGGCTGTGTGAGTGAATTCTTTAAACACTGCTCGAGCCTGAGTTCAGAGTGTTTACAAAACAAGTAGATTAAGCTTAGTTGCCAGCTTCGCTGATTCCAGCCATTCCAAACTGCATGTGAGGCTCTGACTGGAACCAGTGAAACCCAAGACCAAGCCTAACCCATTCGTTTCAAAAAGCCTTCAAGTCCCATACCGGTCAGTCTTACTCTTTATCCATCTTTTGAAAGGTAACATAATGCATTAGACTTTTTTATTGATGAATGTCTTATTGTCTTTTACTTGTTGTTTGGGGCTCTTGCCTTTTGGCAATAGTGATTAGGTTCACGTTTTTAGCTCCTGTCATCTTGTCTAGAACAGGCCTACAACATAATGACGTTATGCAGTGCTTACTGCGGTGCATTGTGGGTGAAAGGTGGGGATGTTGCAGGAACGCGTCGATGTGACATGTTATGTGTAACATATACTA
>NW_019091419.1:1576286-1709048 GCF_001949145.1 Acanthaster planci
TATGGCGTGAGTATCGACCTGACATGAAAAAAAGGAAAAAGAAATAAAAAAATTTCCAATTATCATCCGAATGGTCCATGTGAACTGCTGTGCTCCATTGTGTTTATCAAGCACTCAACGAACGCCAGAGCCGCATTTTTTAAAACTTCCATGTTTTGCAATTGCGCGTCGATTTATGTGGTGTACAAAGTGACCGAAAGAGTCTATACTGAAAACTTGACTCACTTATTTCTCAAATATTTATTTTCCGATGAATTTGTGGACTTTTTCTGGTTTTTTTACTGCATTTTGCAAAAATAGAAAATAACAAAAAATTCCAGGCGGCCTCCAAAAAGGAAGCAGACAGGGATGAGAAACATGCTTGTTTTTATTCGCTTTTCGTTTTCGTTCGTTTTTCCGCTATCACAATTTTTTACAAACCGTTGAAAATGTCACAGTGTAATCAGAAATCTGGCCAAATATTGTTTTCATGAAATTTTCTGAGAACAAGTTTTGTTCAACAAGATGCTTACATTTCACCTTTTAAACAGAACTTGTCTGAGATTGTATAAACTGAAGAACATAAGGTGGTAAGCCAGTGTTTTAGCTAGGATTTGAAAAGTGGGAGTGCATAATGAAAAACAGGGAGTGCAATCTTGTTAGAGTCCAAAATTTGTGCACGAACTTGAAGCACACAACATGAGTGCGCTGCGCGAAGTCCCTTACAGCCGGGATCCAGGGCTTGTGTTAGGGCCCAGGAAGCTCTGCCTGTTTTAGATGCTCTCTGGTGGTCTCTGATGAATTTCTGACAATTTTTCTGAGAGTATTGCCATTTCGAACAAAAAAAGCAGCTTTTAGGAAAAAAAATTAAATTGTAAAACTGTGTGCAATTGTTGTTTTATATAGTGTGATTAAACAGCCCTGAAACAAAGAAGCAAATAATGACAAACACCTTTGAACAGATTTCTTATCACCAGTTAATTTTCTTTTTAGAAAAATGACACGCAGGTAATATTGCAGGTCAGTATTTGACAAAAGTTTTTTCCTTTTTGTTTGCAATACAGTATATTTAGATTATTATGTGATCAGCAAACAAAAATAATGAATCCCAGTATTCCTACATACATGTTTCCTTCGGCAAGTTGGCTAAGAAAAAGCGAATTGAGTACAAGACTCAACTTCAATGTGGACGAAAAAAAGACATTGTACATGCGTAGTACGTGTACATATGCAAACTATATACACACACACGTACACCACAGGCAGGCCACGTGCTCACGCTTGTGCACGAGTCTGAACATGGCATTGGAAGAGTTCGACAATGTTTTCCATCGTCAAGGTAAAAGAACCTAAACAAGTGTTATGCTGATTACTGACAATAACAAAGATTACGTGTACGCCAGCCCTTGCCTTCGAGAAGAAATTCTGTTAGTTTTCGTTTCATTCTGGATGATTTTCATGTAGTGAGCACGCAGCACAAGCCCCAAAGCGATTGTATGTCAACCTTGTCCCCATGGACTACCTCGTGTGTGATTGGGTGCAATATGGCGGCTAACGATTGCCATGGGAATGAAGTTGATCACATGTACGATCGATTGCTGGTGAACAAGTATGACTCCCTGTATTCATTTTGTTACAAATTGATAGATACGGTGCTACAGTTCATTATTTGTAAGTAAGGGAACCCACCTACAGTGTACCAACGTTAATACGTTCAAACCAAACGTCCGAACAGTAGTCCCAGCGTGACGTACTTTTAATACTGCAGTGTAAAGCATGGGAAAAGACTGAATTTTATCTAAGATTTTATTACCATATTTTTGGGGATCTAGATTACACAAGAATCAAATTAAGTAGTGCATGGCTTGATTTGCACCGCCAGGCTGTGCTTGAAAAAATGGGCCGTGATTTCACGAAACTTGCCGTGCAAAACAGGGCTGCATGGCTCACTAGCTAAAATGCTGTGGTAGGCCTAGGTTTTTATTTCAAGAGATCCAAAACTAGGAAAATGACTGTAATACATATATATATATGTGGCTGGGTCAGCACAGGATTCACTTACTACGGTCACCATTTTTATAATACCTCAGAAATTAGATTTTGTATATCTACTACGAGAAATCCCCTTCCATTATTAAGGTATAGTATTTCACACCGTCGTCTCAGCAGACGACTGGGCTGAGCAGACAAGGGTGTCTCAACAAACGAATTGTCTCACCAGATGACTTGTCTCAACGGTCTACTTGTCTCTCCTTTTTATGCACGGATGGTCGAGTTGTCTCAACGGTCAAGTTGTCTGAAGTCAAGTTGGCAAAACGGTCATGCTATTTAGCGTCAACAAGCATCAACACATACAACTAGCATCAAATAACATCGCAAATAGGCCCTAGGCCTACTGCATGGGTGATTTTGCACAATGGTAGAAAGGCACTGTAGGAAGGAAAAAGGGGCAATGTTTGCTCCTTTATTCTTCCCACAATGCCTTTCTACCATTGGGCAAAATCACCTGTGCAGTATTTGCGATAAGGCTTATAGCACGACCCTGGCAAAAGGTCCAGTTGTCCGGACCCCACCGTGTAGCACGTCAGACGCTGTGGTGTACATGTACGTGTAGCATAGAATTGGCAGGATCATAGGCCTACATGTACGTAGTCTAGTACTCATATTTAAAACTTTTCTGTCAAACGTCGTGCGTCTGCTGCACTTAATTGAAGATTTTCAAAGTATTTGAGTTGGACACGGCAAAAGCACGACGTTTGACATGGGCCTCATACATTGTACAACTTGGACATCATCTGCAGTGCCTTTTGCGGGTTGGGGAGCACCTCAGTCCGCTGACAGTGATACTGGTAGGAAAATGTCGCAGTGTGATGCCACTTCTATGTACCGCGTGTGTCACTAACCACCCATGTCAGAAGTACTTGGAACCAGACCATGTTGCAATGTCGCCCTCTGTTAGCAGCAGCCAGACAGTGATGAGTGGTCAACCCAGAACGGACAGCCATGTCTAATACAAAACAAAATCACTTAGGCTGCAATTCAAAATAAAAAAATTACCAAATCCTTATGGTCAAAAGATGAACGTGGGAAGCCCCTCATTTTCAGGAGGGGTACGTTACGTCTTGTTCTCATCGTAAAGGTCACGTGGGCAAAGCACCACCTGGTTGTTTTACAACGTCAAGGCATCTTTTTAAAAATTTTGTAACTTAGTTTTTAGATGGTTTATTTCTTTTAATTTGTTTTAAGATGCTAGATCTAATGTCCCTTTATAATACCTATGGGTATTTTGTCATATTTTTGTTTCCAAGTGCTTTTTGGTATTTGATGTTCACTCTTTTCATTTTATTTTCTGCTGATTCACGTCATATTTTGGTACTTTTCAACTCTCTCATATGCATGCTCACACTGATGGTTATAAATTTGCTGCTTTCGATCGTTCTCAGCCTTTTTTGATCAACTCCCGCCAAATTTGAGTGATCAACTTCTTTTTAGTATTTCAGGGTTTAAAGAGAAAAAGAAAGCTTTTAACTAGCATAAAATAATAATTTCATATTCTTTTTTCTTTTTGTTTCCTTTTCCTTTTTCCCTGTCTTCTCGATGAGGGAGAAGCCACAACACTGCTCTCTTGTTTGGGTTGTCCTTGTTGCGTTTCATGGGGAATTTTAGGTTTAAACACTTTGAAAGTGTCTCTGTCACTGTTTTGGTTATCCCTGCCAAAGGTTCTCCTAGATCGAATGTTTTTGTTTGTCTGTATATGTGTAGAGGTTGTTGGTAATCTCCCTCATGGACATGATCGGGATGTGTGAGTATTGCTGCATTGCACTGAAGGTTGGTAGTTGCGTTTTTGTGCTGTGTTGATAGTTTGCTAGAGTAGTCTGGCTGGTGAGGTGTTTTTCTGGTACATGTATTTTAGTTACTGTGCAATTATTTTTATCTCTCATGTAATGTATTTTGATGTTTTTAGGTGTGCCTCTTGTATGTAATTTGTGTATTTTTGTATGTCCTTTTATCTGGCAAANTAAATGAAATGAAATTCAGTTTCAGCATCAAACGTCGTCTTTCAGCAGTTTTTTATTCGCCTCCCTAACTTTAGAATGGCCATGACGCCTGTACTTGGGTGAGTGAAGTTGAACACCGGGGAAACAGAAATTAGAAAGTTTCAATCAATAATTAATTCTGTCCGTTTGTCCTCTTTCTCACCTTTCTGGTAGTCCTTCTTCTGTGTGTCCCGCAGTTTTGCAGATGTTTAATTTTCAGTTTTCGTTTGTTTACCGAATAAGATTTTCATTGCTCCCAAAACACAACCACATTTAGTGGCAACGGACAAACTGTTTTATCATTCTTCAGAAAGGAATTGTTTTTTCTATTTTCAATAGATTTTCTTCGTTTTGAGTCATTTTTACTGTGAAACCGGCCCTCGAGGTGATATTAAAGGGTGCATTCAACCAAATGGCTGTATTTCTGCGCGTGAGCTCATTACTATCTTGTGATCCCACAGGTTTTCACAATAAGACGTGCCATAATCAGGAGGGATCATAGAAATATTTCTATAAATTCCAAATATGGGACCGACAGTTTCCGGTTCGGGGTATTTCTTTCACAAAAAGTCCCAAATTGTGGGCCTATTGGATAGAGGCAGGGGCTACATTCAGAGCTGAGCGCATACATGTAGTTTTACTTAGTCTTCGGGAAAATATGAATGAACAAAGAAATCGTGGCTAACCCCCATAAAATTGAAACGAAAAGTGATTGTCTGGCCATAATCTTGAATTTCCAGCAAAAAAACAGATTCCAACCTCTTCACGAGAGCCTACAGGTGGCGCTATTTCGGTCTGGTTTTGCACTGTTTTCAACAATTGGAGTGTATAGTGCAACCGTAGATTCAGTCCAATTACCTAACGAGACCATCTTGTCAGCAAAGTTAGACTAAACATTAGAATCCTTTGTAAAAGCAGAGTATTGTTACAAGTTTATTTCCTTTTAAATTACAAATTCGTTAAAATACATGTATTTTGGTCTGTTTTTATTTTGGCTATTACCCAAAGACTACCATGAAATATAATTCCGTAACTGTTCGTCTGCGTTCGAGACAACTGCACTGAACTGTTCTTCATGTATTTTATATTTTCAGAAGGGATAGGTCAATTTTTGGCAGGATTACCTTTAAGCCAGGTGAAGGAACACGCACTAAGGCAAGCAGTCTGCATTCGCGGCACTGCACACCGACATGACCGGCTAAAAAAGCTTGATCACCAGTGATCACAAAATGGGTAAAACTCTTCGGAATTATTTCCTAATTAACCATCAACAGACAACCCATTCTGGGCACATCATAAGGGGTTGGGGAATTCATGCATTAAATAATGATTTACAAGATAAAAGAAAAGAAGACTGCATTTTTACGGTGAAGCTACGTACCTGTGACTGCATGGTGAGTGGTGCTACGGTGACACGCACACTGTCAGTGGCTATTTCGTACGTCGCGCGGCCGTGCCATATGTTTAGCACAGAGAGCCTCGGTTTCAACCCGGATATGAGTTGAGGATGCATGATGGCCGTAAATGAACCAAGCAAATACAGCGCCCCCTGTAGTCTGAAGTTATCTATTTCGGACTTCACAATTAAGTCCGTTAACGGACAGCGTAAAACTGTACATGTACAATAGTGAAGATCTACCCAGAAGTACCCAGAAAAGTTGAGGAATTGTTTTGCGTTATGAAATGCATGTGCTAAAATCTGCAAAGTGAACCATTGACAAATGTACATGTATACGTTAAACACTTTCCAATACAGTAGTCAACAGTCCCAGAATGTCAACGAAATAAGTTTGAAAAAATTCGGCTCTTATCGATTCTCGGAGACAAGGAGAAATCCACGGGACCATGGTGGCCGCCGGATATAAAATTCATTCAGAATGGTCGGTATTTCCTGGTTGCATATTTGAACAGGTTAACATAAGCCTATTATCTTCCAACCTTTTTGGAAAAAAACCTCCAAATTATTAGCTCTTGCCAATGCAGTTTTTCTCCGGGGATCATGGAGTGACCCTTGCACTTTATCCAACTTTTGTCTTGTCCAACTTTATTTTCCCAGCAATCGTGGGCTGGTTTCGATTACACTGCACGAACCTCGGCAAAAGTCTATAACAATTTATTGTAGTATCAACAAAAAGTCAATATTAGTCGCATAAATATCTGTGGGTGGTGATGGCAAATGACGTACATGGCCAGCCATGGAAATTTGGCAAGCGTGGGGGTGAGGGGACTGGATGCTGGCACCATGTAGGATTTGAAAGTTTTAAATGCTACCACTTGTCATTGTTGTGTCCGATAGTTAAGTATTGTCTGTTCCTTTCGTGTGTTGGGGGATGAGCCTGGGACACACTGTAGACCTACATACAAGCCTTGGAGTTTCACCCAGTTACAACACACTCTTCACCTTGCCCACAAACCCGATCTTTGTATGGCCGAACAGACTGAATTTGGGCCAGAGACTGCATGAGACAGCCTGACCACCAACATATATGTAGAGACAGGTGGGCACCAGCGAAGTGTGTCTCAGATTACTTTGCCCTCACTCAGCAAGCCTTGTACACCCTGGCGACTGCTCGTGTTGCAAATTAGGTCCCGGTACGCTGATTACAAACAACAAATAAATTTGTGAGAATCACATTACCGCTCAGCTGACGTGTTGTTTAACTGCCCACCAAGTTAATTCTATCGAAAGCCAGCTTTGCAAGAAAAAGTTGAACGATTGAAGAGCTTGTGACGATCGAGGGTTTTTGCCTTCAAAGATAACGGCTCACTGTAAACAAAGGTATGTTTAACTGTCAGTTCATGGAGGTACCTCCATGGTCAGTTTCACCCAATTGTGTTGCACAGGGCGAGGTATAGTACCCCAGAACTGTGGGGTCCAGCTTCCGCCCCGCTCCCGCACGAACCAGAAGCTGGACCCCAAAGTTCTGGGGAGTAGCCTGGGTGAAGTATTGCAAGTTTCCAATCTTATCTTTCAATTGAGTTCAAGCTGAAGTTCATAGCCAACTGAATGTTTGACTTGAATGCTCAGCAAAATTGCAGCTATATACTGTTGGGATTATAATAGTGTATTAAAGGGGCACGCGCGGGCCTTTTTTCTCAAAATGTAGAGCAGGAAGAGAAAGCTTAGATTGTTTTGTGCAGTGACTAAGCCCTTTAAGCTTCCCCACTACATAGTAGTTGCAGACCCCGTATTAACCAGACACCATCAGTTCGACTGTATTTGACATGCATGGCGTGTGGCGGAGGTTAGTGGTACAAAATGGCCCACGCTTCCTTGCGCTTTCCTGTGCTTTGCATAGGCCTCAGTCCAACTCACAACCTGGAGTTCAAAAGTAAAGATGGCTGTCCATACGGGACCAAACCACATCTGCGTTAATTTTCGTTCAGCTTGGAAAGTTATTTGAGCATATACATGTAGCTTTCGCTGTATTCCTTACATCAGTGGCGTATGGGGGAGTGGCAGGGGAAAGCCCCCCCCCCCACATAGTTGCCTTTGGGGTAGGGAAATGAATGCGCCAGCATTTTAGAAACGATAGAGTTTCTGCGGGAGGGGCGATGGTTGACGATTCTTTTACGAATGAAAAAAAGGCAGTCGTTTTAAGAAAAAAATCCATTCTGCCCCTCCCCGACCCAAGACCTGGATTATACGTCCGAGAAGGATGAGTATTTTTCCAGACATTTTTACGGCTCTAGGCATTGCACGGGCACACATGCTACAACCGTCCAGCGAGTACATTGTTGAGACCCTCCAGTCAATGAGAGAAAACTCATGGTCCCGGCTCGTTTCTTTTTTTGAAGCTAGCAGCGTGAGTTTCTCACCACAGGTAAAATAAGGTAGAAAACCAAAGTCCAACTAGTCCATTGGAAGATAAAGTAGGTACTTGGGAGGAGGAAATTTCAAATTTAGACAGTGGGTCTCTTTCAATATATCACGCCCCCTACCGTGCAATCCTATGGAATCAGCCACGTTTTAAAAACTTTTATTGAACCGTGCTACAAACTATTCACACCACCGTTGACTTTCCATTTTGTGAGACTTTTTAAATCTTTGAACAGTAGAAACACCGACCTTTATATTTTTGAAAAAAAAAACCTCGACGCTAAGTCTATACATTTTATATTCAGGTGGCCGTACAGGTTCACTGTAGATAAATGGACAAATTCTGAATCTTGATATGAGCTATAATAAGAGATAAAAGCATTCGTCATAAAAAGTGGTTGTCATAAAATAATGGAGATAAAAGACCTGTTTACTTTCAAAGACCGTTCAATCTACCACGACACTTCAAAAACTACTGGGTTATTTTAGTTCGCACCGTCGGTCTCAGCGGGATCCAGAATGGGACAAGTAGAGTGCATTTACACAGGATCTCGTAAAGATTAACGAAGGAGGATCTGTACCTGCAAGGGAGATTAAAGGAGGATCGACAAGTGCAAACCCGGGGTCGTTCGATCCGAATCTGAGGACAAACGTTCCCGATCCCCCCTTGCGGAAAGGTAGTCATGTACATGGCAGGTGTTGAATTCAACCGCGTACGTGTTCCATTTGCGTAACTAAGTCAGGGCATGGGGAACGCCTGCTGCTCGAGGCCTCTGCCCCTCGTGTGCCCTCACCGCTTCCTCCATGCCCCAGCTCAAAAATCAGAGAAGAAAAAACCCACTGGTACAGCCACCTGGAGGGTTAACTGTGAATAAACCCACTGAATGCCCACTTAAGAAATTGAACGCCCCCAAGTGTCCCTGCAAAATGCACCCCAGTTTAGTCAGTTTACTTTTTGATAACGTGTTGCGTGTATGTGTGATGTCATCTATGTGCAAACTAAAGCTAACTTGTTTACTTTCCAGACGGCGTTTGTATTTTTATAGTTCTTAAACTTGTTATCGTTTTGAAATGCGCTGCATCGAGGTAAAGATTAAATAAGCCTATCATTTCCTGACCCTGTTTACAAACATAATAGCTCCATCGCTGCGGTGTACACCTCTACAGTTAGAAAAACATGCAAGGCAGTTCGGTCTTATGAAAAGGATTTCACAAAATCGTTACTCACTAAACATTTCGTGAAGTCAAATAAAAAAACTACAGTGTCTTAACTCAGCGGTTAATGATTCGTGCTGTATGTGGGTCCAAATACGATTGGTACTGCATTAAGCCTTTTGCGAGTGAAATTTGAACAATTTAAGTTGATATTCCCCAGACTAGAGACTCTATTTTCGGGCAAGCATTGGCATCTCTTGAGTGGATCTCTAGAAATAAAAGCAATAGCTTGCCCTAAATCACGAGGTAAAGCAACAGTGTCTTTAGTATGGAGAATTCAAATTATGTTCATTTGAATTTAAAGAACTTAGAGTACCAGATCTTATTCAAATTTAACTCTCAAAAGCTGGTTGCCTCGCGATCTCTACTCAGGCATATTAATGGATAAGTGGAAAACTGTGATTGCGGCATGCTGCCCTACAAGAAATCGATATTTTGGTCTATTGATCAGGGTTTATAATAGCTCGAACGTTTTGAATTCGGTTTGCAATGAGGTGGTATTTAACACGGCGATCATGTAAAATTCACGTAACTGTTCTGGTATCCTGCAGCGAAAGTGGGGTGTCAGGTTTTTGATGCAAAGTTTGCGCCAGAATGTAGGCCTATGCACCACGAAGTCTAAAACCTTACCTTAAGATGTCGTGAACTTTTGGCGTGGACATGCAGGGGGTTGTCCATGGGAACACTTGCAGATCTGGAGCGCAAGTAGACACTGAACCTGTCCAAAGGTTACGAAATATAAACAAATCGATTTCATGTTTGTGTTTAGTGGCTGTAGTGCGTTATGGATGTTTCAGGTGAATATTGTTGCCGTTATATATATGGCATTAGGGTTGTCTTGCAAATCTATCAGTGCAAGGTTTCACTTTAAACTGTTTCGTCTCTACGTCTATTTTGATCTGAGTAGTTGTCCGTATACATGGATAAATGCAAGAGTGTCGTCAAGGTGCTGTGGGCGTTCAGAACCACCATACTGCTGGTACTGATCCCTCTACTGGCATCACCGCTGCTGATTGTATCTGGGGATAGTGTAAGTATATTGTCTCTTTGAGATGAACACCTTTTTGGCGATTTCATCCTTGGCTCTGGCCAAGGCTGCATCCGAATGTCTTGTTTAGAGCTAGGTCTAGGTCTTCGCTCCATCGGAAATGCGTGGAGACGCGTAGACAATAGACCTAGCCGTAGCTCTGGAAGCCCGTTTCGGACACGGCGCAAGTTCGATCAGCGACATTGAGTCACCCACTGGTTGAGTTAACCTTGGGCATAGATTATATTTTGTGCATTGATTACCAGGGAGAATTGACCAGTAGTCAATAAATTGTTGCTGGTCAAACACGGCCTCTGCTGAAAAATTGGCCGGGCTTTTACCGTTTTACCGGTACCTCTATTTGTCAATGTGAAAAATTGGGGATCCCCTATGTCCCGGTACCCGTCAATGTGAACACGTCGTATATACCCCTGTCCCCCGATCTGCTTGCACCCTCAGCTGGTTGGTGGCTGCGTTGTTGCGCGAGTGGTTAACTGCTTGTACAGTATTTTTATTGGCTTATTTGTTGGCTGCCCATGTGCCTGGCTGTCTGCATGCTCGTTTGATTTATTGACTGGCTGGCTATGGTATACTGGCTGGACAGTTTTGCCAACTTGTTGGCAGGTAGTTATTCGTTTACCTGCGTCAACTGAATCGAAATTGCTTGCATTTTCGCTCTCACAGGTAGCCAAATGCGGCTGGGTAGTGATCGTCATGGCGGGCTACTGGACCTTTGAGGTGGTCCCCCTTGCCGTCACGTCTATCCTGCCCGTTCTCCTCTTCCCGCTGCTGGGGGTTCAAGACTCCGACGATGTGTGCCGAAACTACCTGAAGGACACCAACTTCCTGGCCATGGGCGGTCTGATGGTGGCTGTGGCAATCCAACACTGGAACCTTCACCGTCGCATCGCACTAGGAGTCCTTCTCCTGGTTGGATCCCAGCCCAGAAGGTATCTAATGCATTGATAAAGATAAATTCAGATCCAAATGCTTTCTAAAAAGAATTTGGTTGAAATAACCAATTGTGGTGGATATTGTGCCCAATTATTACTGTTTTGAATCTTTTGTGGTCTTAACAAATCGGTTTTTAGGGAGTGTTGTTGGAATTACTTTTGCTATTTATCAAACTACTGGAGCTTCCTTTTTACGAAAAATGCTCAGAACTCTTTACTTCTCTTAATCAGAGTTGGCAGTAAATGTCAACCATAAATCAGACCGATGTTAACTACCAAGCATTTCTTATTTATCTTGTAAGTAACCGATATTCAACTCGCAATTATTGTCAAGGGAAAACGTTTGTTCTCGAATTAAGCTCGATAATTGAAGGTTTATGATCGACCCACGATTGATCGTTGATGACTTGACTATAGCCCTGTAGCAGATGATCGAAAGTGCTGTCATTTGATGCCAGATTAATGCTGGGTTTCATGGCTGTGACTGCCTTCCTGTCCATGTGGATTAGTAACACCGCCACCACCGCCATGATGGTACCCATTGTTCACTCGGTCCTGGCCCAAATGGTCAAGAAAGATGGGCAGGTGAGTTTGACGGCAGTGTGGAAACATGTCTGAGCGGCCACACCATAGGCCAGCACTTTTAAACCTCCCTATGACCGAGAAGTGTGTTTGTAGAATATAAATACAGTCTGGCTGGAGGGGTGCCAGTAGTTTTGAGTGCGACATTTAAGTAGGCCTACTCGAATAAAACTTAAATGTCGCCATATTTGGGACACATGTGAGACCTAAACCATTGAGGCCGTAGAGGGGTCTCGCCTTAAAAAGGATGAGAGGCTGTTATGCTTTTCGTGTGCAGGCAATTGTACGTCCCGTAACTTTGATACATGTTCTTGTCTGGGGATTTGAATTTCCGCCCGCCGAACTCCGTATTTCTATCTCTGTTTGAGTTTATAAGGCCTGTATAAAAAATTTATAAACGTGACAATATATATTGCGTTAACTTCATCATTAACAAGACGTGACCTGATATTCATATCTACAGAAAGAGGACGATACGTTGGAGAATGCCGACGCAGTCGCAGTAAGTTGCGACGGCGTACAGTTAGAGTTGGAGAAGGGAACTCAAATGCCGGAAAACAACTTCTCTTCACAGAGTGTAACTACTGAAGAACCGAATGGGATTTATAAAACAAGGTGGAAACCCTTCATTCCGTTGTTATGTTTTAATTACCATCATTGCCAGTATTGAAGGTTGTTAGTTATCAGCAGCTAATTAATACTGAATACAAGTGAACTCATTGAGCTTTGGACAATGCTGTTCGATTCTTGCATCGTGAGACGCAAATTTCCTATCCTGGTTTTAAATTGAATTGACAACTCTTGCCATTGACGAATGCTTAGCATTCTTGGGCTTAATTTAAAACCAAAAGGGTATGAGGGTTTTGAGTTGGGGATTTATGATCCCTAGCCTACTGCAGAGATCTTTATACTCGAAGATTCTGCGTCTTATGAGAAACGTTAATCTCGCAAGAGATGGATTTCTGTACATTTGTATATGTCCTGAATAATCTTATAACCGCTTTCTTGCATTTTCTACCTGTTACTCGATGCTGCTCGAACTTTCCTCTGTCGGCTTCCATGAACCTTGTGGCCTGGGTCCAGTCTTTATCATTGCCCTTTTTTCTGGTTTTACAACTTAAAAAAAGATTTCGCAGACGATGTTCTTAGTTTCAAAACTTTGCTTTGATAAGTTTTCTTTCTGTCTGCTTTCTCATTTATTTACGGGTGCCAGTCTCGAGGATGTGTTTGCATGTCCTTTAGGCTCTGTAGCGGGCCTTTCGGACCAGTTTCAAACTCGATTGTGAAAACTGCTTCGCTCTCCTCACTGCAGAGAAACGGACCTTGACGAGACCGACGAAAAGAATGCAGACCGACAGGAGGGCTCCTCGGAGGATGTCACTTCGAAGGGTGACGACGCCGCCAACGTCGACATTGACTTCGCCTCCCTGTCCCCTGCGGAAAACTCCATGTGCAAGGGCATGATGCTGTGCGTGTCTGCCGCCGCCTCCTTCGGCGGCACGGCAACATTAACTGGGACGGGCACCAACTTGGTATTCAACGAGGTTGTGAGCGAGTAAGTGTGAGCATGCTACCAAAAAGTTACACTATTTTTACCCTACTAGGAACTAGTTAAATGTAGCAAAACCTGAATATGAACTAATTTTCCCAAGTAAAAAAAGAAGCAATCAATTACAGAAACATGTCACCCTTACGTTGAAGTTTATAACGGGAAGCAATTTCTTGATGAATTCTGTGCGAATTCTATATATTTATTATATTTATCTATATAAGGCAGTAAGGTCGCCTAGTGCATAACAGTTTTCGATGAAAGTCAACAAATCCTTGATTTCTTTTGGAGTTTTTCCTTCCTTTTTTTTTGCATTGCGTCCCGTCCTGGTGTTGAACATTTCTGTGCAAATTTCCGTAGCATCTGAGAGCTGACAAAATAAGCTAATATTGGTCATTTTTCATGGTTTCTTTTTCTGTGTCACATGATGTATAGTTTGTACGGGGATGCTGCCAATATCAACTTCGCCTCGTGGATAGTCTTTGCTCTGCCGGCCATGATTCTCAGCATTTTCTGTGCGTGGTTCTGGTTGCAATTTTTCTTTCTGGATAGAAGGTAAAATCATCAACAAAAATCCAGCTCGAAGGAGTTGTCCTAGTTGGAGAAAAAGGAGCATTTTAATCACGTTTCCTTAACCACAGGAGAACAAAGGAATGTCCCCACTTGTGTGTGTGTGTGTGTGTGTTGGGGGGCATAGCTCTGATAAGAACAAATGCGTGCGCGCTCAACGCCCCGGAAAATTTTGGAGTAGGCCTATAAATGCTCTGTGGTGTGATCTGAGACAATTTGTGGCTACTTTAGCTAGTTGTTTTAACAAATGCTTGTGCAAGCTATTTATATTTTCATTTAGGTTTTGGAAAAAGTTGGGGGGGGGGCTATTGTGATATAGTATCCCCCATTGGAAAAGTGGGTCCCCCGTCCACCACCGATTGACGCCCATGCACGTAACGCACAAAGCCTATGCCGAGTACCAGAACCCTTAATTGCTGAATGGCACCAGAATGACCATGACATGTTGATCTTGTTGAATAATTTAGCGTGAATTAATTTACTTATGTTTTCATCTCTTTCAGTCTGTTCGGTTGCTGTCGAGAACTTCGCTCCTGCTGTTTGCGTAAAAATCATGACGCAAAGGCCGCCACCATTCGGGCGGTGATTAAAAAGCAGTACGACGCCCTCGGTCCAATGTCGTAAGTCTGCATCAGTTAATGGTCGGATGCTTCTTAATTCCAAATTCCGAATTCCAAACGCACAGGCGCAGTCCTGATTTGTTGAAACTGTAATTATTAAATAAAGGATGAGATTGCCTCTACCATCTTGCAAAAGTATCTCATATGGATGATTTCTTTTGTGCTGAATTCCGAAAAATGCCATTGGTAACTAGCGATGCTAATGATGGGCGGAGTGCACGGTTCTAAATGGTCGACAAGATAATCAAACCATCCATCATTCATGCGACTTCGGTCGAACTTTAGTCACGTTCACTTCCTTTCTCGCTACCAGTGCCGTTGCGTGTCATGAAATAAGTATATTTCCTACAGCTCTGAACTGAAGAACCAAAGCAGCTTGTAGGTGATATAAAACAGAATGTTTTTAATTCTTAGGACGTTGCCTTTGCATTTTTTATTGTAAAAATTTATCTTGCTTAGCAAGTATAAGAAAAAATAAAGTTAAAGTTGAAGTGTCACTTGAACATTCTTTAGATTGGTTCCTCAAAGTTCTCTCAGAATTATCTCTGTAAATCATTGCCCCCCCTCAAAAAAACAAACAGTGTTAAAGATAGGCCCTTGTTTCCTTCTTCCTTGATAATAGGTGGGCCGAGGTCTGGGTGCTAATCCACTTTATAGCCTTGGCGCTCCTGTGGTTCACGAAAGAACTGGCATTTATTCCCGACGCCAATGGATGGGCGGAGCTGTTCCCAGTCCCACTGTGAGTATGACGCCATCACACGCCCGAAATACTCCCACTCAGAGAGGAGAAATTAAAAGAAGACAAAACTGGATATAATATATAACTGTAGTACGTTTGGTTTGAATGAAGGTAGTCGACAAGGCACCGTAGGTGATCGTGTTGTCCCCAAATAAATAGCGTTATAGTTTTACAGCATCAAAAAGCACAGGAAAACGATGTGTGCCGCCATCTTGTCATATGTTCCGGAGGCGATGTTAGCGTACGCGTTGTTGACAACTTACTATGCTTGTGTGCTAGACCTCTACCGGATCAGTAAGAATTTTGATCTGGATTATGTGTATTTTTATTTTTATGATATTGTGAGGTGTGGTAATAGGAAGTACACATGTATTTATATAATTATGTGCCAGTTACTTACACACTGAAGAGCAAACTGGTTTTGATGTAAACTTTATATTGGCTATTGACTTTCCGCTACTTTTGGAGAAGCAGTAAATTATTACAATGTCATGCATCGCCAAGGGAGTAACTAGCGACTGAATTGAAAGGACTGGGGTTGCTGTAAAACACTGTATGATCAATGATCCCCAGCAAATATCGAAAAGGATTGACCTGCATGTCTGCTCCTTTTTCAGGTACGTGACTGACGCGACGGCGGTCGTATTCATTTGTTTCCTTCTGTTTCTTTTCCCCTCCACGCTGCCAAACATGTTCTGCTGGCGAGGTTAGTTCGACAGTCTCGGGTCTGAGGGTTTATCTTCCAGTGAAGCCTTGTATACGCCGTGAAACCACCGGGGGAGCAGTCTCTTTAACGAAGAGCTGACTAGGGAGTTCAAAACTAGCGGGTGTTAAAAACCTCAGTTACCGACTGGTTGCTTGAAAAAAACATCGCTAATAAAAAATTGTGAGCAAAAGATCATGTCACACATGTTGGAGCCTTTCAGTCATGGAAGGAGCATTTTGTCAGGTACTGCACAGCATGTCGATGACGCTTTTTATACAGCTGTTACAATGCTTAACGCTGTTCGCCTTGGGGGTCGCTTTTTAAGTTTGTCCTGTGATCTTTAATAGTCTCTGATGAACAATATTCGTCACTTTTACTTTTTCTTCTGTAGACGGCACCAAACTTGGGCCCCGCACTCCGTTGTTGACATGGTCTATCGTGCAAAAGAAGCTACCGTGGAACGTTGTACTGCTCCTTGGTGGCGGGTTTGCCTTGGCAGACGGTTGTAGGGTAAGATGTCAATAGGTCTTTGGCAACCCAACATCACATATTCAAAATGCTTTGCAGTTTGCCCTCTGTGATGACTGCTTTTTTTTCCAAATCCAATAC
This sequence comes from Acanthaster planci, assembly GCF_001949145.1. The sequence continues at coordinate 1,592,693 of NW_019091419.1, forward strand.
TTTTCAAAGTTCCACTTATTTTCGTTTCCCCATAGACTGTGTATGCATTTAGTTTGTGTATTTGCGCATGCGCAATTGTACCATCTGGTCGTCGGCCTGAAAACTGAGTCCCGCGGACGACGCATATCGGTGGTGACCCATGTGAGGAATTTGTCCTGCCATTTCCCTTGAAGTCCTCGTGTGTGAATGAATTGCCAAGAATCTACCAAATATTGATATTTAATAGCTTCTGATAAGAAAGATTTCCGGAAAATAGATAAGTGAAAAATGTCAATTTTACGGATTTTAAGGATAATTATGAAAAAAGCATCGCTTTTTACCGTACTTTAATGTGTCTAATTTTCACAATTTTGCCCGGTTTACCTTCAAGTAACTTTGATGCCACACGAAAGACTATTAACTCCTATGATCAAACAGTTTATTACTTCTAGGCAAAGAACCTTTTTTGAACTTCACTTCGTTTTTCATTGGGACCCAATATTCGTCGTTTTCCGTGTTTTTCACCTTACTTAGTGCCCAATTTTCACACTTTTTTCTGAGTCCCCTCAGGTCATCGATGATACTGTCTGGAAAACTGATGGATCGTTTGTATCCATTAGTTCATTTCTTCAAGATCGAGAGCCATTTGTCTGAAATGCAGTCCCTTTTCATGCAGATTCAAATTTCTGCACTGAGTCCGACATGTCCGACAGCGGCCAAAATGAGATGTCCGGATTCTGGGCATGGCATACACGTACACACACACCCACACACACTTCACCCCTGGATACGAGAGCGTTTAGGTACCAGTTGACTTTTACTGCATTGCACTACAATGACGCCAAATTGCCCGACTAAATGGCACAGACAAAACATTCCGGTCTCATTCATACGGTTTCCTTCTTGCACGATACTTTCTCATTTTAGCGTTCATGATATTCCTCACTATTAATTCACAAGTAGAGAAATGTCAGGGGAAACCCGACCAAACTGAAAAAAAATCCCCTCTGAAATGTTGGCTTCACTTCCAACTTCTGACTCTATAATTCTTTGGAAGTACGTGAGAAAGATGGGCAAAAATTCGGCAGAAAATGGTTTTGTATCGTGTGCAAGTTAGCAAAAAGGGAGTGGTCAAATACTAATCGGTTTATAATTAAGGGGCAAACAACTATATCTGAGCTTGATGTTGATCGATTACTTTTGGGGTCCACCTGCCCGAGTCAAGAGCCACTTTACTGGCTTCTATAATGGGATTCAGTACGCATGCGTACAAACTAAGTGAGGGGCAAGAACATACGCGGTTCGCGACAAGGGTTTGAAATTTGACTCGGTCACGTGTGTGGCTATTGCACGAACAACTATGAAATGCATGCGTTACGGTCGCATCTCTACAAACAAAATGAATACAGGGGGGTGTTTCTACTCGAGGCGGATTGGCTCAGTCGAGAGTCACCATCGCGTGTGTTCAACACCATGTGGCGTTCAATACACGAGTTGTGTCCCATAAAAAGTGTGGGGTTGAATTCCAACTCCCTGGTGTTGAATTAACCTGTGCAGTGTTGAATTAATACCACCCAGCGTTGTATGAAAACCCTGTGTCGTCAAATGGCTATCCCTTGGTGTTGAATTGACATTGTGTGATACAGCATTGTTATCATGTGTTGTTGAATTAATGCTGCATATTGTTGTTCTCTCCCGAAGTTATATCTGTGGCTTCTTGGACTTCGACTGTTTATTGCTCCTAGTGTCCATTCTGAAACTTAATTTCCAGGAGTCCGGATTGTCTCAGTGGCTGGCCGATCAGTTCAAAGTTCTCCAGAACATCCCTGCGCCAGTCCTCGTCCTCGTCATTACCATCGTCATCTGCATCTTCACAGAGTTCACCAGCAACGTCGCCACGGCAACCATTTTCCTGCCTGTCCTCGCGTCGTTGGTGAGCATTAGACGTGGTTTTAAGTAGGTTGCAGGCTGTGTTTTGTCCGTCGGCGCCCCTATGCTAGCGCAGCGCTGGTTACATCAGTTTTAATATCAAGTATACCGAGTTTCAAGTTGCCACATTGGAGATTGTCTGTCACACAATGCATGGGTAGAGTGCGGTATCTGCCAATCACGTCGCGACGCGATCGGCGCGGTGCTGAGCGAAAAATACCCGGCTATTATGGCTGGAAATGAAGTTTACAGCAGAGCTGTGCATCACAATCGAGAGCCCCGTCTCTGCGTGTTACCCGTTGCCATGTTTCTCACGAACTGCGACTTGGCCTGGCGCTTGTGTTAAATAGAATTTATCGACGTTGGCCATTCAGTGCCAACCGTGACAGAATGCATTCAATGATCGGCCGAGTTCCAGAATGATGGTTAGCCGCATCATTTTGTGATACAGGGCCGTTTTCCAATACTCAACTTCGTCTCCGTCTCAGGCTTCGTTCCCAAAACCAATCTCCTACTGTGCGCCCGAAGCGTTTAAATTACATTGGATTACTGTATTTTTTGGTTCTCTTGCATCTTATTTGATGAGGCACTATTAGACTAATTACTGCGCTTACAGCTAGAAAGTCAGCTAGTAAAAAAACAGTTGAAGCCTTAGACGGAGCCCAAGTTGAGTATTGGAAAACAGCCCAGGATATAACACATCATTTTTTACTACCATTTATCATTCAACAGGGTGGGACATGATGAAATTTAAGGAGTGCCCCAACCCAGTAGCTATCAAAAGTACGATCTTTGGAAAACGACATGCAGACAGACCACATGACCAAATGTATAAAACTCTGTCATTTCGGCAGATTGAGGTGTAGAATATTTCCAGAACAAAATGGGAGACCTATATAAGCACAGAGTTTTTCCTGGAGCAAATCATGAAAATTCCGACGATGTAAGTTTTCAACCCTATGCCAGGGTTAGGTTTCACTCATTTCAACAGTTCTGACATTCAGCGCCAGAGGCTAAAAGGTATCTTTTGAAAGATACCAGCAGGTGTTTCACCGAGCTTGGTTGAGATTAAGCAAAATTGCTAAAGGCAACGCATAGCTGATGTGAATTTCAGCGTGTCTACCCTGCGAGGTAGAATCAGGTGTCCCTAGCGAAAGCAAAGCATCGGCGAAAGCCACACGCCCACGAATTGGAAGACATATAACATTGAAACAAAAAGTTCCTTCATTTGCGTCATCATGGTTGTTTGTTAAGAGACGCACCACGCTGTTTTGCTTATTACAGACCAGTGGATCGGCCTTCATATGTCTGTGAGGGCTGTGGATCTTTCGTTGCGTTGCCATGGTAACTCAAACAGCACTTTAATATTGCTAATTTATCCTTGTACAGAGCAGTGCATGTTTTGCAAAGAGACCTGTATTTTCGCCATAAGTGTGGTTGTTGTCTGAAAAAAAATGGATATGGTGAAGCAGAGAAATTCTAGCTCTTAAGGAAAATAAAAACTCAGTTTATAAAGTTATCGATGAAAACTAATATGTTTTGCATGAGAAACGTGTAAACCATTTTATGAAACATAAACTCAGACAAGATGAAAATCATTTTCTTCGAAACCTCCCCTAACGTCAAAAACTACACAACAAGAACAACCATATCAACAACAAGAACCACAAAAATAACGAACTAGGATCCGGAACAGGAACAACAGGAGCAGGAACAAATATAAATGCAACAGGAAATAAGCACATTCCACAACTTTCCACAACTGGACCCTCCAATCTCAGAGTTTATATCCGAAATTCCTGGCAGTAAATCAAGAAAGTGTTATGGTTTTTTTCTCCTCAGGCTGAAAGTATCTGCGTGAATCCTCTTTATATTATGATTCCGGCGGCCCTGGCTTGTTCCTATGCCTTCATGCTTCCTGTTGCCACACCCCCGAATGCTATTGTGTTTTCCTACGGCACAATCACCGTCGTCGACATGGTGAGTAATGTCGTTTCTCCACCCGAAGACAGATTCGTTAGTCGTTAGGGTGTACAATCTCACACACCTAGTGTGGATCCGTGAACAAAAAGATGTCCACATAATGCAGGTCCACAGGGTTACTCCCCTTCTGGAAAACAGGCTGAGATGCTGTGTATTTTATTTGTGGAGTGCAAACAAATTTTAATGCATTTCTTTGACTTTCTTTACTACGTCATATACGATTCCAAATTCGACCATAGAGCAAGGAACCTGCTCTGTAGTTTGACAGTGCCCATTCCACATAGTTTGCTATCTCAAAATCCAGTCACAACCTTGGTAGAAGGCACGTGATATTCACAGCAAGGTAGCCAGGTTATCTCGTTGAATTAAACTAGTCACCATTTTGTGTTTCTCTCTGCCCTGGGTAGGCCAAGGCAGGAGTGGTGATGAACATCATCGGGCTTATCATGGCGAACGGCCTTATCAACTCGCTGGCGATACCCATGTATGACGTCTTCAACTATCCACCCTGGGCCCCCAACTCAACGTGTCTGGGCTAGCAGGGCCGGGCGAGATTCTCCGCGTGTGCCGACGCGTCCGACCCATCGCCCTTCAGATGCGGGAGATTCCTCTTGCGGATGCAGCCTTTAATTGCATGCTTAACTGATTGCTAATAGTAGCCTGAGCAATTCCCAAAGGGTGTACATACATTAGCGTTGTTATGGTGATTGAGAAGAATTGAAGTTATTTAAAATCTCTTTTTTAAGCCTGGATGGAAAACATAATGATTGACAATTGTACGCACATACTGCACATAACACATCAGTGTTATTTCCCTTTCAGGGCTGTTTGGTACTGACCTGTATAGGCCTACCTGAAAGGGAATGACGTACACACCAGAAATTTAAAAGCAACCCCCCCAAAAAAAAAGAAATAAGGAGAGAAAGGCGATTTTAGGTCTATCTTATTTCCCTCCCCTTCAAAAGCGGGTAAGAAGCTCCCAAATGTAGCCTAATCCCAAAAGTGAGGCCATAAAAGGTTTTTTAAAAAAATCCAAATTTTTGGGCCCCTAAGAAACAACACCTCCCCCAAATGGTTCTGTAGCCACCCTTGCATGCTGCTGTCATGAGCAATTTCGACAGCTGTGAAATCCATGTCTTTATGACCTCACGTGTACTCGTTTGATGAGTACCTGCGTCACCATCCAGAAGTCTTTCGATGTCGCTTCAGTGGGTGCCCGCCCCCCCGCGACTGAGGGCGTATCCGGACCAAATTTTTGACGCGGGCAAAATTGTTAGGGTGGCCAATAGTTTGGGACATTATTTTTATGTAACATTTTATGGCCTTCCTTGGGGGTTGAAGCTACATTCTTGGACGTCTTTGCTTAAGAGGGAAGGAAGAAAAACGACAAAGCAAAAAACCCACCCTTCCGTTTTTTTGTTTTGTTTTTGTTTTTTGGGTTTTTTTGTTTTTAATCGTTGGGCTTTTTTCTCGGGAGATGACCTCCGTTGGTTCCCCAGACCAACCCTTGACACTGATATGCTCTTTTTGTTTTTAAATTTCTTCAAAGACGGCAACTATGTTTACAAAATGGCTGCCTGTCCGTAGTAGTGGGACATGATAGATAGTTCCTAGGAGGAGCAATGCGCTTAATTTCCGGCAACATCCGGAATGGGTCATTTAGATTTTCTCAGTTTGCTTGAAAACAACTGTCTTTTGCCAAATCGAAGGGAGAGATGGAGAGAATTTTACTCGCACGCATGCAGATCATATTATACTTGTACACGGTCATGGGTTATATTTTAAGCTCTTTACCGACAATTTATTTTCCTTTTGTGTATGGGTTTCAGTTTAAAACTCACCATGCTGTGCATGGCCGGGATTAAAATGTTTGTAATATCCAATGCTGATGAGCACCAACCAATAAATAGAATGTATAAAAGTAAGTTGGATTGCACATGCTGATATGTTGCCTGTTCATGTTTGCTATAGCATTTTTATTTTATCTGAGGACCTCAGGCCTGAGCTTATTCCTTTCTCTTTTACAGTCTCAACTTTAAAATTTTAGTTAAAATACGTTGTCAACATCATTTCGCGGTGGAGATAAAATTTAATAATGTTTGCAAATGTGGTTGGAATTTTAAATGTACGTGTTCGGGCATCATAATGAATAAACGATATACACCGGCATTTTTGATCATGTATTTGCTGAATAAAAATGCCACCTCTGACGACATGCAGGCAAGGTAATTTACTGTTCCTTTTCATCTTTTTTGGTACTATACATAGCAGATGTTTCCATCGAATGAGCTGGTCTCCGTGACATACGCGTGCACGAATTAAGCACTCCCACGGCACACGGCTGATATATGAAGCTTAGACATATTGGGCCAACAGGATGCAGACGCTGGAACTGAAATGAAATATCACACCAGGTATTGTTCGTGTAGGGTCTGCCAGACTAGACCCCACCAATGCTTTCCGTCTCTACTATGTGCCGTTCAGTATGTTGGACGATACTCATATCACCGACTTATTTCAACAGCGGTAGCGCACTCCTCCAGGTTTGATCATTAAGCTCCTGATATGAAAATCTTTCCCACCACTTTCCCATGCCGTTTGGGGAGCGTAGGTTACTCAGTTATCAAATTAAAAAAAAGAATACTGTGTGGTTCATAGCATGTACAAAATTTACAGACACCGCTAACTGGTAATACCTAAATTGGCGAAAACATTTCCCTGGAAAAACACCCAAATGTCTGAGAACGGTTATGGTGGATTAAAAAGAAACTGCATATAAATGAAGCCTAGCCTAGATGGAATGGAGTGGCGATGCGGTCTGCTCCGCTCCAAATCGTTCCCCATGGCAACGACGCTGCGGTCTATTTGCGGGAGCCGGTCACGTGGGCGATTGATCACGAGGGCGAGGAGACAGATAGCAGCCCGGGGTATGAGGGTTTGTTTGCAGCTCGAGCGTCAAGAGGTTCTCAGCGAAGTTTGCTTAGCGCGTTATGAATGATGTGTGGCATCCCGTGCAACCTTTTTCCCTCACAACGGAGGCAGCTAGGGAGTGTTTGGATGCTAAGCTTTTCATCCTTGCGAGAAAAAGGAACACTTTATCAAAACGACCGTATAAACATGGCATTCAAATATACTGTCGTAAACAAGTACATGTATATGGAACAGGCTAACAAATTTCCAGCCCGGATAACCAAAGGGACATCTTAATCGAAGAAAAAAAAAACAAAAATGGAAGTTGAAATACCATCATGATATCAATGTCCATTGTTTGCAGGGCTTGGGTTTTTTGGGTTAGTTTTATCTTCAGTCATTCCTTCAATTTTGTAAAAGAAAAACCTCATAGTATTTTCTAGGACAAGCTAACGGCCACGCATAACTATATTCGCTCACAGGTTGAAAGCCAAATTAAATAGCCATATGCAGGTTCCAACAAAAAATCAGATTTGTTTTACATTTTCGAGTTTTCCCATTGGTTTACAGCTCAGTAAGCTCTCTAATCTGAGTTCAGAATGGTTTAAATCTAATTTTCACCAAGGTGAAAGTCCGCAATGAACTGGTTTGTTAAAAGATCTTTTATTTTTTAAATTTTCTGCAGTCAGCTCTTTGATCTCAGTGACTTTCTACTGTTAATATCGACTGGTCTGACGGATGCGTTTGGTTTCAATTTAATGCCTTCATAATCAACTGACTAGAAATATGGATAAATTTGTCTATACGTGGAATAAAACGTGAATTTACGATTTCTCCTTATACTATGGCAAATTATTGTACATGTAGTTTTCCAGTTTTAAGTCTTGAGGAATGGAAATTTTTCCCGAATATGACACTAGATATTTTAAAAGATATTTTCATTTCATTGGTTGTTTTTTTTCTTCAAAATTTCAAAATTCTTTTCAATTCAGTGACAGTGCTGTACCAGCATACCCGAACTGTACATCTGCTTGTGTCTCGGTAACCATCCAATTAAACACAGGAGGCATGAATTTAATCGGAATACACACAGAAAAGGCGAAAATCTGCAAGTTATCCCTCCGCAACCGTACTCTTATTTCATTGTGCGGTGGAAGTTGATGCGTTTTTCAATAGAGTTCCAACTTTTTTTTCAAATGAAATGTAGACGGCAATGAATTAATTTATTCCTATTGTGAATTTAAATATATATACTACGGGGGAAGTTCAGTTTGGTCTCAGATGTGAGTGCGTGATCCACTTGTCGCGTTTACAAGGGAAACTGTATCGCTCATGCTAATGTTTTATTGTTTGTTTTGTCGTCAGTAAAACAAATTCTGTGGACAGTAAATCTTCTGACTTTAAATCTGACTTACAGTTTTCCAACTCTCATCGAATTCAGTGGGTCACCACTTAAATGTTTCTTTGTTGTTTTTTTCTCCTAAGGGAACCGTGGGAGTTGATGGAAGTACTGGTTGTCAAAATCTGTGTTTCACTATGTCATATATTTTATTCTTATTTTAATAAAACATATCACAAAAAACTGTCATTTGGCAGCTGCTATCTCCGATATTTTGCGATTAATGTAACACAAGCAATTTGAATTGGATGATATTATATGGAGAGTGCATAGACATTGAACCAGAGTTAATAAGGTTAGTAAGGATATAAATGTCCAATCAGCTGACATTAAAGCAAGATGATTGATGGTTCTTTTCATTAAAAAATGAGTGTTAGCACCGAATGTGCTCAGCACCTGTGACATTTGCGTGCATGACACTAACGCAAAAATCTGGTAACGAAAGAAATATCGTTGCTATTTTTAACTTCCACTAAATCGCATACATGTTATATGAATAAAAAAAGTAGGGCTATTTAAGTTTGAAACTTAAATAAAAATTGGGATTTTCGATTCGTTTTCATGTCACAAGTGTTGATATTTTATTCCCTTCCTTTTATACCGAAAAAACCCACCGTCAGGCCTGTACAGAAACGAGGATGTTTTTTCTTCGCAAATTTTCGTGAAGCATTAATTGTTAACAGTCTGGTTGATATTCCACATTGTTCGCTATAGCTTCACGCATTAAGACTGAAAAGGGAAAACACAGGAAACTGCGAAATGAGTGACAAAAAAGGCCTCTTCAGATAATAGAGCCTGAAGGTCCGCCCATGGGGATTTTAATTACATTGGGCCGTCCTATCACGTTCGATTATATTTGGAAGCCTAATTCCTAACTGAACCCCCTTATTAAACACTCATGTTCGAGTTTTATCTTTGTCTTCCTCAAGTATTTTTTTAGGAAAAGTCAACTGGAGATCGGTAAAACACGAATTTCTGCAACGACCTTTCAAGTCCGGCGATATCGTACCTAGGTCTCCTTGTTCATGCACCTTTGTTTTCACTCCCCGTGCTTTCGTGATAACGAGGTTATAAAACGATCTGTTTTTAGTTTGGCTTTTACCGACAGACTAAAAAATTGCTAACAATAAATGTTCATCTGCGAATATATGAGACTGCCGCATTGCACTGTTCTTCGTGTATTTTAGATTTTCGCAAGTGATGGGTCAATTTTTGGCAGGATATTTATCTTTGAGGTGGGTGATTTATCAGTTCCTATAAACTGATATACTAGAAAATATTTTTCCAAAGCCTCATTTCTGTGTGGGAAAAAGAAGTAACTGCACGAAAACACAGTACAAATTCTAAAATCCTTGCAAGTTATTTTCCTAACTGAGGGTTCTGGAAGCGAGCCATCAGGGGTCAACTTTCAGGGTCTGTATTGATATAACAATGACTACACAAAAACATCATCCTGCCCATAATAACAGAGCAGAATTCATGGACAAATCCGCCAGGCGATCAATGCACATTTCGAGGCCACCTCATATTGCTGGAAGCTATATGAGCCAGCTGTTGTACAAAATAACCACAGTTGACAGATTCTCTAGGCATGGCCGACATTATTTGTTATCATCATTACTAATAAGGCATACAATATGCATGCTGGTCATGTGGTACGATTTGTCTTTAAATAGAAAACAGATAGTTCGCGAACATTATTTGGAAGTGAAGTCTGCCAGCAGAATCCAATTACGATCACTGTCTGTGAAATGTCAATATTGGCTGACTAGAATCTACACAAGATTCCGTTCCCAGACGTATCTCGTGGACGAAGTTAGATTGAATTTTGCCTATAATACCGAATACTGGACGAGTCATAAAGACAGCCATCGGTGTGGCATTTGACACAGCCCACGGAGCCGATTCAATATCCCAGCAAGATATACTATATTGTGCCTCGTAACAGAAGGCTCTTCTCAATACAAAGTAGTTCTCAACAAAAACACCTGCACGAACAAAATAAATCGATTAAGTGGACTTGTGTTGACAAGAAAACACGATTGTTTCCATGTACTGTCTTGATTTCATGGTTCCAGTGATCGTAGTGACGTTATTCACGAGTCGGCCATTTCAAGTTGAAAGCGAAGTTTACTTTAATTACGAGAAGCTGAGAGTAGAATCGATAAGAATAAGATTAATTTCATGATAAATAAGTACTTCTCTCATCTAGTGAATAATTTCTGTGGTTAAACATGCCTTAGTGTTCTTGTGGAGAAATAAAGTGAGGCTTTGAAGGCAAGCCAATCATCAAATACATGTAGTCTGGCACTATCCGATGCAACAATTCACATTTATGAAAAAAGAGCCAGGGTACAACATTGAGAATTTCTGACTACAAAGATCTGAGTGTTTGACCATTCGGCCACCATCACTATACCAGTTCTATTACACACAACAAAACGAACGCACCACGCGTTCACTCCAATCCAGTGCCATTCGCTGTTCGACGAAACGATAGATTCAACAAGTTCTACCGGCCCGCCCACACAATGTAGCCTTATCCACTCTCTCCTGTGTTGTTTCATTAATCTGTGCCTCTAATAGTCATGCTTTCCCCATATGTAAGTTTCATTCGCAGATAGCTATGTTTAATATTAGGGTATTTTCCATCCTGTCAAATGTGATTGATCATGAAGGTTGTCAGTTTTTTAGGGCCAGTGTGATAAACTGTAGTTTCAAATGCAACCAATGAAAAACGCCTGTTTTGCCTTTACTTTTATTCCCGGTCACTGTATAGCACTGGCAAGGGCGATGTGGGGCCTATTTTGTATTTTTGCTGTTTAATATTTGTTTCTTTTAGCTTTTTCCAATTTTTGAGGTTTATGAGCAAAACAGTTGGCTTGAGTCCAGAGCTCGGACGTGAGTCGCAATTTAATCCCCAAGTGGCTCATTGACTCAATCACATCGGCAAAGGGCTTAGACCCAAACTCTGTATTGGTAACTCGACCTAAACACTGCGTTTTATGGCCGGCTGCTTGAGCACCGAAACGTGACCAGAATTCTTCGGACTTTTCCCGTTGATTTTCTTGTTGATTTAAAAGTTGAACGATGCAAAAACGTTGTGCACAAAATGCTCAGCTGCATGTACACTTGGGACGCACGGCCTGTAGGTAAAATCTATTCAAAGTTCACCTATGGGAAAAATGTAAATCTTAACCAGTTTTACGGGTAAAAGGGGTTGTCCATTATTTTCAAGAAAGTGTTTTTATTGTAAGAACTGCGAAGTGCCAGTTTGGACTGTACACGCGTATCCCACCATTCATGCAATTCCTCGATGGAAAGAAATTGATATTACTTTAAAAAGACAACAATTTCAAAATAAGCAGAACTGAGGCCGTACACGTTAAATAGAATAATCAATAGCTGACCGTATTTGTGCAAACCCGACACCCACATTTCCCGTGCCTTTCCGCAGGATATTTTAGGAGTGAATGTTAGAAAAAAAAACAAAACAAAAAAAAAAAACAAAAAAAAAACAACACGCACAGAAACTCACGTCCGAAGATTCATGTATTCACGATTTGCAAAGGGAAGCAAGACAGTATTGGATTTTTGCAATGATACTAAGTGGAAGCGAATTTCATTTGCATTGTATGAAGTTGAGGAATCTGAATGCTCACTTGAAAAGGAAAATTTTCACACCACACCACGTTGAGATGCATGCGGTGTCCAAAATGTATAGGGGCCTACGCTGTATTTGTAGAAAGAAAAAAAATTAAGAAAAAAAGAAAAACACTAAAAAGAACGAAAAAGGCGCATATGTCGGTTCTCTTTTGCCATTTATCAATACGTCGATTTATGTATTAAAAATGCTATGTACATGCACAGCTACTTGAGTCACTAAGAAAACGACTGATATTGTAAACCACTCCATTTTGTCCGTGAATCAACATAACTGGAAAACGTGTATTAGTGCTGACAAGTTGTCACGCCCAGAGGCTTCTTCCCGCACTTACCGGTCGCCATATATCAGCTTAAATCTCTTCACAACGGCTCCGTTCAACAGCCACAAGTGGATCAGATTTAATCTGAAAAACTACAGCTTTAGGGGCCTGTGGCAACTTTTAAGTAAAGCATTGGAGTCAACATTTCCGCATTTTAAATTATAATGTCCATTCCATCTGTTGAGTTTGTTTCAATGTAGCAAATACTCCCCCTCCCCATTTAAAGAATAACTGCATAATTCATTTATTTTCAAACATCTCAAATACATGAAGGGAGCTGCGTTTGTGACTGATGGGTAGGCCTATAGAATATGCCAAAACACCACACAGCATACTACATGTGGACATTATCAGCTTTCACAAGTAGCAGACGGTACGAAAAAAAGGGCCAAGACGTCATTTCCAATATCGACGCGAAATGACATTAAACTATCGAACAAAAGCATTCACGCTGCCGCACATAGGAGTTGTTTCTACACTCAATCTTCTACAGCAAATATTGGACAGGCAAACACTAGTTGTGCGTCATTTTGACGCTTGTATTTTAATGGTTAATATTATATATGCCCGTGTCTGAGTTTCATGTAAATTACCGAGGTTGGTATAATAATATTACCAACAATGTGTCATATTTGACGTGGCAGCTATAAATTCGAATGTCTAGTTGGGAGTAGCCAAACGCTCTTACCTCCAGTTATATTTGTTCAGATTTGTTTAAAAAAATTATAGTACATCTTTGACAAGTACTATAACTGCAACTGTTAAGTAATACAATTGAAGGTTAAAAGCATGCTTTATTCATCTTGGGCACGCGAAAACAGACGACAAGCAATGTGTGCACTGTAAAAACTGTTTGCAGCTTTTAAGCACTTTCTTGCCATCAGTTCGTAAACATGTTTTGACAAATTTGACTGTTTTCACTGTTTTGACAGTCTGTAACTATTGGACATTGATGTTTAGGATTTTACAAGTTTACAAAGTGATGGCAAGATTGTGTTTAGTTGTTTGATACGGTTTTTATGTTGAAGTCACCGACCAAGAATGGTTTTAAGTTAAGATTTCAAGACGAGTGCATGCACAAAATTTCAGTTGTGATCGATTGAACGCCTCTGATGACTGCTTGAGAATATTCCAGTTCGTTCATGTTTATCTGTAATTCGTGCGTAATCTCACACGAGGCTCACTTTTACCTGAAGCTGATAAAGAGGTCGGCACAAATTTGAAAACTGCTTCTAATTAGACGAAGCTAATTGCAGGTTAATCACTAGGTCGCTTCCGAATTACTGTAGAGAAGTCTATAGTAATGTAATGCTAGGTAATGTAATGCTAACACTCACACGGGCGATATATCTCCAGCACACCACAGTGACGCCTGTTGAATATTGATATGCCACGCGCGTATTATAATATCATAGTTACGTATCCAGCCTGTTGCCACGGTTACTCTTTCATTGCCTTTTTTCTCACCATTGTTGTCTGCCTCTGGGAACTGGACCAAAACAGAGGATGCGTTTAAGGCAGTATTTTATAAGAGAGGCTTAAAAATTGAAATGTGAAAAAGATAAAGTTCAGCAAAATAATTGTGTACTGTTCTCCTTGATCAAGGGGTTCTTGGAGATGAAGTGTTGTTATAACAATAAATAAGCTTTCCTTAATACCATTTTTATACTGAGATGTAGTTAACTGGAAAACATGCATGGTGGATTCTACAACCATATGTGCTTGGTCAGTTTGGCTGTTTTTTCCCCCGCGGAGATTCTATATGCACATATCGTCTGCAGTCTTGTTAATATGCCACGCTCTAAAGAAGCATTTAAACCTTTACTTCAATACGCAGACGACAAAATTTGCTAACTATTAATGGTCAAGGCGGAAACGTTTGTTGATCTGTACTAAAATGATTTTCGTTGAACGAATTTCTTTTAATTTGGAGAGCAATACATGAAGTGGTTTTCATTGAATATTTACGAAGCCAGTCTCTTGTGGCCATCAATTATTAGCCACTAATTGCTCGTTGTCCTGAAAGCTCCATTATTTTAATTGATGATTAGCTAATTAAATTCCCCATAATTCTCCCTAATTTGAGTCGTGACGTTTATTCGAGAGAATACTCTAAGAGCTGCTGGAAGCCTGAATAAAAAAAAATACCAGCAGTTTTGTGCTTTTAACAAATAGAATTTGTAGCAACACAAAGAATGCAAAGTTACTTCACACTTTTTTCTCCAACATCCTTATTGTAGATAAAAAAAGGTTTTCCCCATTCACATTTCGATGTAGATAAAAAAATGTTTCCCCATTCACGTTACAATGGTTAACTGTAGGCCCTATGTTTGAACCAAGAGAACCTACCATCTTTACAAAGGGTATTCCCCCCAAATACAAGCGTACCAAAGAAGTCTAGTGAAAACAGCACTGTACGCTAAATAAGAATTTCCATTCCTTTCGGCCGTGAGAATAATAGTACACGTAACTTGACATCCATAACAATATTCAACAATTTTCACCAAAAGCGGAGCCTGCACGACGATCTTTATTTTTACACAAGTTTTCATTTTGACAAAAGTTGCCTGTGACATGGGTATTGTATGCCACAGATTCAATATTGTCTAAATCTCTTATTGACCCCTAAAGCAATAATTACGACATCCAACAAAATATCACTTCACTAAAGTACATATTTTAAGTGCTAGTTTGGCAAGAAATTATAAAACTAGCTGAATTGCATAAAATGCAGTCAACAGTTGTAACATGTCTGGCATAATCAGGTTATGGATGGGGAATTTTCACCGAAAAGGTGCCGAATCGGCATGCAATCGCTAAAAAATAATGTAATACATTTTGCTTTAATTTAAGGGAATTCTTTTGTTTTGTGGAGTTAAGTATTGGTGATTCTCCAAAGATGCACCAATTTCAGTTTGGTTACGTATTTTGTGTTATCGGTTCTTAAAAAGCGTGGGAATATTTTCTTCAAGTTTTGCACTTTTAGTGTAATCTTTCAAAACGATGCTCACTAGAAAACTGTTTTCTCTGGAAGAACGGTCTTGCTTTTACAATCACTAATTGCCAGTGAGGCAGCCGTTGAAGTGGTTTTCACCAATTCCCTTACCTTACCGTCATATGGAAAATCTTAATTAGGTGTTGCAAAGTAAGTGACGTCGATACTGCATGTCTTTCAAGCACCCCAACTGTTGTTTTCTGTAACACCCGTGGCGATATCAGTGAACTGAGCAAGTCTGGTGACATTTTGCTCACTTTTTTCGGGGAACGGTTTGCTTAGGAATGATAATAAAGAACACCGAAAACGCAAAAGCAAAAACACACCATCAAAAACACCGATGTAATGAAGAAAACAGAAAAACAATAAAAATTTTTTTATTGAATAATTAACCATCAGGGTATTTGTTTGTTTTTTGGATCTTAACGACTCGCAGATCAAATACCCGTTTAACCTCATGCAATAAAGTTCAATAATCAAATACACCTCGCCTGTGTTGTATAAAAAGTAGGTAATAAAAAGTTACCTCAGCCTATCATACACCATGGCGAGGTTATGATGGAGAATAGGGACGAAATTGGGGGGGGGGTCCTTTCCCATCCTCTCCCACGAAATGTTGAGTACGCTTTACTTCGAAGGTGCTGAGAATGTTTATACAGTTTATACACAAACATAACAGTCACTGCACTTGCAATGTCTTCCACTTCAAAATTTTTGGGTTCTTGAAAAAAAAAGAGAAGAAATAAGTACGTGCAATACATGTATGTCCATTCGGGAATGACAAGTAATTTCCACTTCATCTTCGAGTACAAAGCAAACTCAAATGCACCAAACTACATTTTTGCAAGTCTTTGAGTCTTTATTTGTCCCAACTGAACCCCGTCATTTGTGCTGGCTTCGCTAGGTTTGCCGAGCCATTTTTGTGCGGTGGAAAAAAGTCTGGTAACAGAACGACAGAAATGAAGTCTCTTGTGACACACCAAGTTCCATGGGCAAATCAACGTAAATGCAATGATAGACAACTGCAAATCACTTCACTTGTGTTAATGCAACTTTTTAATTGGCTAAGCCTGATTTGTATCCGTTCCTACACAAACAAAACACCGACGAGCAGTTTTGTGGAATACATGTAATCTGGTCGTCTTAGTACACAAATGCATGCACAAAAATAGTCGAGGCCGAGTTTGGGTCCACGTGCATGGCAAAATTGAGCGTTTTTAAGCACAATTGCTACGTTGCGGTCAAACAGATTGGATGTTTCGATGTGCTTTATTGAACTTAAGCCAATTTCCATTTGATGAACTAAATTTGAACTTATTAAACGTTTTGGAAAAGCTACTCTTTTTGAACAGAAAACTGCAAACAGTACGACGTGCTCAGCGATACAGTTTACAACGATAACACTCTGAAAAGATCTCCCGTGCAAGGGTCTGTCTTTTGATCATGGGCGTAAATACCAGGGGATGGGGTATACATGTATCTCCCCTCCACTTTATGACCAAGGGAGGGGGTTGGCTATTGAGTGAGCCCCCCTCTCCACTTTTTTCGCAGTGAGAAAAAAATTAAGGCGGATTTGAATTATTTTTCGGACTTCCCAATAACCAACATATATTTAAAAGTACTCAAAATAGAGAAGACATAAAAAAAGTCATAAATATACCGTTCTGGTGCAAGATTTCCATGGCCTGGCAAGACAACCCCTCGACAAAACCCCACTTCTGGCAAAAGGATTTAAGCCACTGCTTTTGAATGATTTGAAAGAGTGGCAAGTTTTAAAAGTAAATGCTTGTGTATCCCCGAGCCGCGCAGACATGAAGCAGGTGTATGAAAAGGTTTTGTTGAGTAGCTTCGCTGTTCGTTCATCAGCAAAACATATAAAGTATGCCCAGCAAAATTATTCAATAGAAATCCATACGAAAGGCTATTAGAGGATGTCAACTCCGAGAGAATCGATGAATATTGTCAAGAATCACGATCGTTAAATTGAGTGTGGGCTCGGGAGGGACGGGAATGGGCGTGTGGAATGCTTTTTCGATTCTTTTACGATTTTAAGGGAATTTCTAAAGAGGGAATTTTTCAAACACACTGCATGCCAGTCATCTCGATGGTGACATTTCAATGAGCTGACAGATCATTTTGTTTTATGGCAATCAGATATCGAGCAGAAAAAGTGATGTTAACTCCCCTGTGAACATAGTCCACACTACATCTGCATAGTTGTGTTTCTTAATAGTGATTCATAAATCGCTGGCCCGCAGTACGGTTACTTTATAAAGGTGCCTTCTTGTGAGATAATTTGAACACAGTGCTAGGGGCCAGGTTTTAATGGACTTGTGCATGCCTTTATCAGCTCTTCGTTGATATTATCTACCGACATACATTAAGTGCAACTAATGTCAACGAGACATTAGGGCTCGCATTATGGAGCGCCCTGTTGTCATTCTTCTCTTAGAACCGTTAACTCATCGGCGTTTCCTTTCGTTGTAGGAAGGGAGACAGCGCCGGGTAGCACTTAAAATTAATATTAGTGAGAGAAAAGCAAACACAATTATTATAATTAGGGTAGAGTAAGTATTGTCACAGTAGTGCATTCGGCTTATGAAAACCAAAACCTTATTCATCTTAGGTATGGCCCTAGGATTTTAATGTCTGGCTTCAACTCTGTATTATCACAACACGCTAGTGCAACATGTCTGAAGGACAGAATTTGTATGCTTGTTAAACAAATGCTTTGATCATTAAACAATAGATGGCTGCCACCAATTTTCTTCTTTTAAATATGTACACGCCTGGAGAGAAATTTCACATGACATGGGTTTGATTTTGGCTTTTTGTGGAATAAAAGGAAAAAAAGACACTTGTGAATTTGGAATTATAACATACAACACTAAAAATCGACTTGCTGCTTTTTATCGTTGTATCAAACCATTTAGTCTACGCGACCTGCGCAAAGATATTTGGGTTAAAAATGCGATTCAATTCCCAATAAAATGATTCATCAGCTCCAAATGCCAAATCATTAACGACGCATACATTTCATTTTAACTGATTTTATTCAATGAAACACTTGAACTTACACAATTCAATTTAGAGCTTTTCCTTTTTTTAGCTGCGTGCGGAATATTGCTGGCTAATGAAACGAAAAGTCAGCTAACAATTTCACAAAAGCACGATAGAGCAAAGTCCACACATGCTCGGATCGTATAAAATTAAGTGTAGCCACTGCGTTAATGCAAGATACATTATCATAATTAGTTGACAACGCTTGATACGAGAGGAAAAAACCCAACATAACATATATAAAGGGCCTACGATCACAAAGGGGCAGATGAAAGCTAAATGCAGATACTGACTGAAACCACTGTTTATATCAAGCCAAGTCACAACAGCTGTGAACAGGTGTTACGAAGACACTTTAACTTTTTAGCCGATGATATTGAGGCAGTTGAATATGAGTGGAAAACCAACAATTAATCGAATGGTGCTCCCTGGGCCTCGGAAAAGACACTCAGTTTGGTGTAATTCGACAGTGTGAATTAGAAGCCATAACTGCAGTGGTACGCAGCTCGTGCACAGGTAATGCGCGCGCGTTACATGCCTCTTTGACCAATAGAGTGCCCTGATTTCCCGAATACACGCGCACGTTAAGCTGAAGAATGTGTGCGGTGCCACCACAGATATAGCGTTTTATTTAGTCTGTGGACATTTGCGATAGCCTCCTTTCATGGGAGAAAGTGTTGCGTTGGGTTTTCTATAGGAGCAACTGTCGCAGAGCAATGGCTCCACACAATAGTTACCACAATGTTTACAGCCATTGGTTGGGATCACTGTAAATGACCAACGATATCTTTACCATGGTATCGGGAATAAGCCATTTGCGAGTTAAATTTGAATAAAATCTGATACACTGAGTTTTAAAATTCACGTAAACATAACAATTTGAATTCTCCATACTAAACCACTGTTGCTATACCTCATGATTCGGGGGCAAGCTTTTGCTTAGTTACATAAGAGACGCCTTGCAACAATATACTGTTCTCAATGGATAAGAACGGCACAAAGGAGCCAGCCCATTCCAGAGATGGTGGCCGCTATGCAAAAGCTTGCCCCGAATCATAAGGTATAGCAACAGTGTCTTTGGTCTGAGGAATTCACACTGTTACATTTCTGTGCAATCAGATAACACAGTGTACCAGATTTTATTCAAATTTAACATGCAAGTGGCTTATTGTCTTTATTTGAGCTCTTTTCGTACAAATGTCCATTATTGTGTCTTTAAACGCTCGCTGTGAGTAGCTCGTAATAGACGTACAGAACATGAAACGCTGAAGTCCTTCTGAGAGGAAATTTTTAAATGAAATTTGTCAGGTTTCCTCCAAATAGGCATGTCGAGTTTCTGTTTTTTCCCCGTTTGGTTTCATTGTTGCGCACGATCACAGGCAGTCATAAAGCGCAAACCTTCACCAAACCTTCACAACGATTAGAGATTAAACTGAAAAAAGGTGAGAAAATATCGGTTTGTTGGTTGGTGGAACAACAAAATATGAGCCGTACATATTGTTTTTAAATTCAAATTTACAATTCTCAAAGGTACTCAACTAGAAAGCAACGTTGTTGGTACGAGTTTACCAAACCCGCGCCTCAATGCCTTCACCGACAAGAAAAACGAAAGACGACGCAGTGCAAACTCCTACCTACTGAATAAACACACTGTCTTATACATAATCATTTTACACATATCCAAAACCCAAAAAAAAAAAAAAAAAGTGGGATTTTACAAATTTCAGATTGGGGAACTTTTGTTGAACTTAACTCCATGATGCAACTTAACTTTTCCCCTACTTAAACACTAGGCACATTTTCAGACATTGGTGGTCATAAAGGCACTCCGATGCCACGGCAGGTCCGATGTGGATTTAGCGCACGTTTGGAGGATAATGTCCAGCTTCCAAGGTCTTTTCTGCATTTATCTGCAGTTTGAAATTACGCACGCGGTAAGGGTTATGGTCATTTCCCAAAACAGTAGTGTGTACTTCAAAATTACCGCAAACAAGTAATTTGGACATGGCCCATTTTAAAGAAATTTACCCAATGCAGAAAATATTAGCAAAAACAGAGGCCAGCCAAAAAAGTGCGGTTTTGGTTTTACTTGTGAAAGGCTCATTGCCACTCTTTACTTAGCACATCAGTTTGGTAAGCAAGATTTTCTGCGTTGCAGATGTGTGACATCAGTCTTTCACCAGTCTGTCAGATAGTATTCACCAGATGTCAATGAGAGTATCCGAAAGTAAATGTTGGACTGGTACCTTCAACGTGGAAGTTATAATTCTCACAGCCTGAAAACACCACGTTGTTCTGATCGTCTCATTTCAGTCGAGAAAATATTTAGGCACTGCACTTGAGAGCGTCGTGAATGGTGCAGACTTTGTAAACTGCACTGTCTTCTCTGACATCGTGTTTCCAATGAAGAAGTTTTGTGTAATCATCAAGTGTGATCAGCTGAACTCCCCAGGTGGATCAAGCCAACCGTAGCGCTTGTGGGTCTCCACTATGTTGTTGAAGCTCTCAAGAGCCTCCTGCTTATTGAACGGTATCTCGCCGAACAGCTTCTTCTTGCTCTGCGAGATGCGGGCGTGGCCAGCCACCAGGGTGGCCCCCAGCTGCAGGATTACGGCCTCAGTGGTGTACGAGCTGGACCAGCCCTGGGGGGTCAACAGTTCCATGCAAATGGCGCCGCCGTCCAGGACGTAGCCGTTCTCGATGCGGGGTGCTGTCACGCGGACAAAAGGAGGGGCGAAGGGGAAGTTGTCCGGGAACGTCATGTTGAATTCGATTGAGGTAGTGTTCGTCGCCTTCATGTCGCTGTGAAGCTGCGACAGGGGGTCCACCTTCAGTAGCTTTATACACCATTCGTAGAGGTTATCGGACACCAGACTGACCTCGAACATGGGGTCCTCGGATTGGCTGATTCGGTTGGTAGCCTCGAACTCCTTCATTACCCGCCGCGTGCGCACGTTAGACACGTACTTTTTGGTCGGTTGGGGGATGTCCTCGAGAGCCGAAGACGAAATGTCCTGCCCGGCCGGCTTGAATTTTGACGTGCTCGCGCCCGCTTGTTGCTTCAGTATTGGCGCACTCTTGGCTTTGACAGAGGCCGGGGGCGCCGGGGTGTCTGCCGGAATCATGCCAGGCAGCGTCACTCCGTGGTGTTCCGAGGGGCTGTAGGAGTCATCGCTAAAGCGCACGGTGTTAATCTCCCGCCGTATGTCGGGTTCCTTGTGCGCGACGACCCTCGACCGTGCACCGCTCCCCACCCCTGCTTCTCCTCCCCCTCCTTCACCACTATCCCCGCCGCCGCCCATTCCACCACCCCCTCCAACACCACTGCTGATGGGACCTGTGACAGAGTTCTCCGGGGAGTTCGTACTCTCCTGGTTGCCGATACGGAGCTTCCTGACGCGGCTAAATGAGTGCCTCTTCCGTCGGGCGCTAGGTGGTGCGCGGTTGCTTTGTCGCAGCAGCTTGCTGAGCCCAGCCGCCATGATGAAACTGATGCACCGCGCACTCCCCGTTTGACACCAGGGCGTGCACAAAAGACTCCGCGTCAGTAGCGATAGAAACGATTCCTGTCTCAAAAACAAATTACATCACGGGAGTCGACGGCCTAATGACGGCAGCCACGGAGTCAGCAATATATCGCACTCAAGGTTGATTGCCTCGATAACATCGTCTTAATAAACAGCTCTGATGAATACCTGCTGTGCGTTGCGGCGCTCGTCAACAGTCGCTCTCGATTCAGCCTGTTTTATTCCTCCATGAACTCGTGAGGCAGGAACCAGAGATCTGCACGGCCATGCTGCATGGACACCGAAGATACACACGACAATGCAGCTATTCACAAACCAGGAATTCACCGATATCCACGGCCGGTATGAATTCGACCACTTGAAATCACTCACAGCAGTTGCAGACGAGTGGCACACACGTGGAGCCTACAGGAAAACTGATATAGGTTAATGGTACTGCGGTCTACCGGCAGGCATACGTGTATGCCATTACAGCGGCACATAGTGCTGAGGGAAATGAACAGCGCGCGCAATCATCATAATTGCGCGGTCCCGGCAGAGCGGTTTCGTTTCAAATTATGTGTGGGTCCTGTTCCAATTCCGTTTTGTTATCTCTATATATTTTGCTCGTTGCACGGCGTGCAGTCATAGGCCAGCTTTTTACTGCCATGAAAAGTAACGGTTCTCTGAAGTTTGGTCGAGCGAAACAGGCGTGAATTGAAAGACGATCCTGCAATATCTCACTACCTGCTAGGACTGTCAAGCATTAATTTGGGGACGTGGTCTTGTTAATATGCAACGCAGAAAATACGATAGCCGAGTTCAGGTCGAGAGAACGATGATTTAGAACGAGTAGATCGTGTCAGTTGAGAGAAATACAATTCCTCGAAACGATGTTACGTTGCCTGTGTTGTTTATATCCACATCGGTGCATTAACTACTACTCAGAAGATTTTCATCTTCAATCACAGATACGTCAACAGACTGACGCAGAGACTAATAAGTAACGCGTGGCGGGGCGAAATCACAAAATTGAAATGCTACGGCGAGACCCATGAGAACTGTTGATGATGAGCAAACACCTGGCATGACAAAACGAAAGATGAGAATTAGAAGCACGCCAAGAATATTCCAAACGGGAATTGAGCTTGGAAGTCGGTAGGGCAAAGAGTGAGAGTTTAATTAAGACAGGGCAATGATATCTTGCCCAATAGGCCTGGATTAGGTGCCACAATTCTCCCAGTCGAAAAGTCTGCTTTGATCAGATTCTAGTCATGTTGGTGAAGAGAAGAATACTCCTTTGATGATCGGGCCTGCTAACATACTTAATGAGGCGTGAATTTTAATTTTGGTAATTGCTGTTAACCGGTTCCAAGTCCCCATACACGATAGGTTCATCGTTATCCCAAGGCATAGACGGATAATCAAGTCATCCAACGATTGAATAGCCTTTCACAGTTTGCAAGCATACGAGCGGTTGGTTGTTGTGTTGCAAATTCACTCCGCGGAATGGAGTGTCATTGGTCCTCGCCGTGTCAACCAAATGTCACGGCTGAAGTATTGTTGGCAAATGAACTGAAGGAGCACTTGTTGAGGTCATCCACGCCTTAATTCCGCGGGGGTTGTGATTATGGAGGCTTACCCGTTACATTGTTTGGCCTCCAGT
Source organism: Acanthaster planci (assembly GCF_001949145.1). The sequence continues at coordinate 1,616,106 of NW_019091419.1, forward strand.
TTTGAAGTAAAGTATACCCAATTTGGGTTAAACAAAGGAATCCATGGGAACAATTTCCGAGCGTACACGTCCGACAAGTGAACTTGAGGGCTGCTGCTTGACACACATTTTGCGGACGAAGGACGTCCAAAAAAGGTCGAATCAACAGACACGAATACAGTAACCCGGGTTATTGCCGCCTACAATGTACATGTACATGTGCATGTACATGTACATGTACATGAAGAAGTTGTTGTGTTTGGGGTTGTGCAAGACCATAGACACAATGTTGGCTCCAAGAACACTAACAACGTAGTTTATACTACTTATGATGGAAGGGGGCCATACTAAGAAACGGCGGTCTCGTGGGAGTAAATGGGAGTTTCTGAAGGAAAAAACTGAACCAATCCAGAAAACCTGAAAGAAAATGATCATCAAAGTTGCACTCCTGTAAATTTTCAATGCCCCGCTCACACTTCATGCTACCAGGGCCATTTGTGCGCTGCGTGCATAATACTATGAATTTATTAGTGAAAAGGTCTATTATTTTATGAGTCCTATCCAAATGAGTGCTCCACAAAATTACATCATGCATTTTGTAACAGCAGCCCTTCCCCGCGCCCTGTAAGAACGCTGAGGACGAGCGAACTCGGCGAAGGGCACATTCTTATTCTTTTACCACTGCGGTGCTGCTTATGGCAGTGTTTGTACGTATGCAGAAATATTTTCCATAATCAAGAAATCTAGTTTCTCGAACTATTTAATAAAATTTTTTTCGCAACAGCGAATTGAAAACGCTCCTGGCGTAAGGATACTTCGCTTGCCCCGTGTTTGAGTGGATCCAAGTTATGTTTTGATTGCAGCGCTGTCTGTATTAGCCACTTCCTTGGCCAGGAAGCAATTTACACAAAAAATTAGAGCTTATCGTGCGGTGGGCATTTAAAGCCAGTGCTCTCTTGAAAAATCGTCCTTTTGCACAATTTCCCTCGCACAAATAATCTCATCTTCAAGCCAAAGGTCGTAGGTCGTTGACACTGGAAGGCCGTTTTGATTTCTATATCGATCCCAACATCACCCCCCCACACACACTTTATGCACTGGGCAATTTATGCTTCCGACGACATGTCTGTCGCACTCGTGTTTGCTCCTAAGCCGCGCCTGAACCCGAAAAGCACATATGATCAGTTGGCTTTCCCCAAAATGTCAGAGGGGCATTGTCCGCACAACGTTATCATCGCCGGATTCGCGGATTTTAGACATGATGGATAGCAGCTTGCGGGAAGTTCCGCGATTGCTCAAGGCCTGTTTGTTTCACACGGATCTCGATCAGAATCAGTGATCCCAAAGCTGGTTCGCTCCATAGGCGTCTGGTCTCAGTGAACCAACGTTGGATCACTGATCGCGATCTGGGTCCGCGTGAAACAAACAGGCCCTCAGTATCAGTCGATGTTGCGCTGCAGTGTTTTTTTAATGTTTATTTTAACTTGTAGATGGCGCACATCTCGGATGATAAGCATTCAATCGAAATTCGGTTTAATGACCAGATGGGGGAATCTGATTGAACCCAAGAGGTCTTTCACTCCAATGACCATTTCACTCTAAATGTGTTTTTCCCAAGGGACAGTGAAATACGCCAAATGGATTTTTCGCTTAAACTTCAACTCTCATATCCGCATTAAAGGTGGGTTACACCACAAATACATTGTAAACTGAAATCATGGGAACTGAGTGTGAGGTGTAAAGTATAAAATAGATTGGATCATCGTGAATGGAAAGGATCTTCTTAACGCGAAGATTTTGCCAACCCTGAGTCAACCCTAGGGCATAATGATGCGGTTCAAATATGTTGGCTGTTTCCGAGTTGCCCAGCAAAAGGATTTTCCCGTGTTTCGAGACATAATTTCCTTTTTTGCTTATAATTATTTAGCTATTCAACTAAGAACGGATTTTTAGACTTTCGTGACGTGACGCACGTGCGTTATTCATAATACTCATTTCAGGGTCAGGGACACGAGTCGACTGCAGTCCTGGATAAAGTTTTCTTTCATGAAGAATGCTTTATTATCGAGGATGAGCATTACTGATTACTCCTGGCCGTTGAAAACTGCTCCTTTTAAGAGAGAAAAAAACCTGTCATGCTCGTTCCCCACCCTGTCCAAACGGGTATTGTTCGCTGACTGCGAAAGCCCTGTGCTTCATAGATTTTACACAGGATAAATTATAAGATCTTCGATTTAATTGTTGGAAACGCCGCGCTGTTTTTCCCGATTCTTTACAAACCAGTTGACTCAAACACGAAACAAGTCTGTGGAATGTAAGTTGCACCGAATCTTGTGAAATTACAACAAAAAACCAATGGTGTACCTTACCTTTAGCCCTAAACTTTAACCGGGCTTTCAGGGACCATCTCACAGCTGGGGGAGGGAGAATTCCCTAAAGAATTGTCCCATGCCTGATCTGTTGAAACTTGGCACGCACATTAAAGCCCTTTTTTCAGAACAATTATGAATGATGTACATCCTATCTTAAAATAGTAGAGAAAAGTCACCTTTGCCTTCGCAGCTCCAAAAGCTGATCTGGGAATTCGCAATCGGACCCCAGAGTTTGACATCTCATCCGTTACCACGACTAATATTATATCACAGCGGCAGATTAATTATAACTTACGGCTGTAGGACCAGGGTGGGGAAAGTTCCCCCCCCCCACACACACTTTGACCTAGGATTGGGAAGAGACCATATCCCCAAACTTAAAATCAAAATTCCACAGAATTCATCTTCACCCCGGCTGAGGATTGTGGGAATTCATCTGTACAATAGGCTTTGAAAAAAATATTTTGCACAATTATGTTTCACATATCCACATAATTCAATCAGACTCAATGCATTAGGCACATACCAAAATTTGTTTTAATATACAATTTCTAACAACTCTGGATTGGCCTAGTTTGTCTTCCGGAAATCAGTACCTCAGTCAAACTGCTACCAGTGGCTGCTAGGACACACAGAGGGCGCTCTTCATGTTCACACTAACCGGTGCCAAGCCTTTTTCAGAGTGCTTCCATTTATTTAGGTCATCACAGAATTGGCGTCCTTGGGGTCATATAGCGGATCCAGGACCAACTTGAGGGGAAAAATGGGGGTAGGGGGCAAAGGACAAAGGGATGTCGAATAGTCCCTAAAATAGTCCGATTTTTATTACTTTTTTTCAAACTTTTCACAGAACTACATTTTGATGTTGCTTTAAACGATGATGTGATTATGGTTATGAATGGTTGCGAAACACAAGGATGAATAAAAATACTGTCAGGTCATAGTTTACTGTTTCCAGTTTGCATGTTTTGTCACAAATAATGTTTTAGGTTTAGGCACGTGTAATTCTAGGCGTTCTGTGGTGCAATTCTGTGGTGCGATTTCAGGCAGTACGACCTTTCTTTTTCTTCTCCCTCCCTCCTTTTCTTTCTGTTTATTTATTCATTGAATTTTTTTCGGTGAAAAAAAGGGTGTGGATGTGGGTGTGTGGGTAGGTGCTCCCTCGCTGGACCCATCCACCCCGTTTTTACTTTGAGCTCAAACGTTTCCGGCATTATTGAGTTCGTTGTATACTCTTTATTGAGGCATAGGCCTACCTAGAGATGTCTGGCAATTTTATTGATAACACTGGTTTACGTTTTTTTCAATGGTTTATATCATCTACGCGTAACATAATAGTTCTCTTTTGTTCACTAAAACAAGTTTACGATTGAATGTCAGGGTGCATTAAACTGACAAACACCATCGGAAGATTTTTGACATTTGCGTAAGTCTAGATAAGGAATGAGTGGCGAGTTTCAGCAGTATTTTTGAATGGCAGAATTAGAACGCTAACGAAGTGATTCGCCCTGACGTGTTGAACGCGATTCTCCCTCTGCCTTGGGCCGACACAGGCAAAAGGTTTGCCCTCCAAATTTGTCGGCGGCGCTGTTTCAGAACGCCGTTACTGTCTTTCAGCAAGGCAGTGGTCCGGTCCCACACACGTGTAGGAGTTGGCGTACAATGAGTGTAGCCTTTTGAGTTTTTAGCAGTGAAGCTGAAAGATTTATTGTAACGTGGACATCGTATCCCTGTTCACCGAGAAGTCATTTAGCACTCTCAAAATTGTAGACTTGAGTCACTCGACTTGGACTCGAGTTGGACTCAAGCGCTTTTCTGTGACACGTAGCTTGACCTGTATCAGTTTTTGACTTGTGACGTGACTTGGACTTGCAAAAACTTAAAAAAAAAAGAGAAAAAGAAAAAAACCCTACTCGCCACCACCTTTGTGCACTCCTACATAACATTCGTATTGAGAATCAGCAGGTTTCTTTGGTGTATAGTTTTTGTACATCCTCCTTGCCATCCCAAATGTAGCCCTGTTATAGGCAAAATGTTAAGCCGTAGTCATGATATAGAAATAGTCAACATGGGCCTACAAGTCAAACTTTATTGCAATTCTTCTCAGCTTATTGTTCTTTTATAACTTCTATATATGCATGTGCCAAGCGGATTTCCCTCACGCTGTTTTGTTTAGGCTTATCCATTTTCTCATGTGGCTTCTCCGTGTTTTTCAGTGTACGTGAATAGATGAAGAGAATAACCGCAGAATATCAGGAAGATACTACTTAAGAACTACTTGAAATTCTGACACAAAACGTGCATACCGACTGTATTCGAGGACATATCGGGTGGGATACGGTCCCCCAAACAAACATTTGCTGAATATCCCAGTTCCCCCTCTGCCCAACTTGACTGTCATATCAATTTTAGGTATTTATTACCCCTATCAGTGTTGGGGTCTTCAAATGTGCTAATACAGTGTTGGTTTTGGTAATGATTATGTAGAGTGCTATGGAGACGAAAGAGGAGAACAATTACAGTGAACGGAAATATTCCATGAAGCTGTCAGCGTTGTCTCGACAACAGATCCCGCAATGCTTCAGTAAACTACTTGTATGTCCCGTGTCTGTAGACTGTATATGTTGTGCGTGTTCGTTGTACATGTATACCCAGACTGTATCTACAGTGTAAGAACCAATAATGCCTGATTCCGGATAAATCTTTATATCGCCGTTGTCTGGTCTTTAAGTTCACTTTGGTCTGGTCTGGTCTTTTATTTCGCTTGGGCGTTCTAAGGATCGTCTTTTGAACTGTGAAGTCATGTGATCTAAGCCAGCAGTTAAAAAATAAAATAAAAATACGCCACTCTAACACTGATTACCATTGGAAGCCTTGCAAATTATGGTTTCGGAAGCTTGTTAGAAATTAATGAAAACGCCGGTGACCAGGTAGTGGGCAGGCGGTGGACACAATATGCGATATCTTTGGCTGCAGACTGGCTTCTTGTACAGTTTGTGTCATTTTGAACACTGAATGTCAGTTATATTTTTATCTAAAGATCCTGACCCGTCTTTATCAAGCATCATATGATACTTGGACATTGAACCAAACCTTTATAATGAATGATGTGCATTTTCTTTGAGGTACATGGATTTTTAATTAAATTTTGACCGGCAGTGATTAATTATTATACACTTATTGTGACATCTTGTAACGATGGAAGGCGATCAAATATCTTGCTTCCAATAGATTATAAAAAGAAGTGGTTATTTAGGGTGTATATATCATTGCTAGTTGTGAAAATTAGATGGTAACTTTGTCTAGATAGGGGCAATCCTCTCACTGTCCGTACTGGGCGAGGCAGACAAGTCCACGAACGGCCTAACTTTCCCTACCTTGTGTGAGGACTATCCGTTTTGCGAGGCAGACTGGCCTACGGAAAGCAACAGCCCGGTGACGGGTGCCCTGAATATTAAGCCTACTTACCTAGGGGTGGTGTACAGGGACATCTGAACAGTCAAGAGGGAGACCATCCTCACAAGCACACAAACCAAAGCAAAAACTGATTTTACATCAAAAACAATGGGTCCATTGATTTTTTTGGCCGGCAAGATTAGGATTATTTATTGGGCATCTATTATAATTACTATAGAGTTCATTCTTTAATTTCTAATAGATTAGGATTACATTCTTTACTTTCTGATACGTTTGATTAAGAGACCATTATTATTGTTTTTTAAGTTTCTTAGGGTAAGAGTAACTCTTCTGGTTGAATTTGGTTTGCATGATTAGATAGCTAGATTAGTGACTCGATCCGATTTGAATATAAAGACTATAACAGATCAACCAATTCGATTTTTGATATCAGCCGGTGAAAATTAACTCAATTCATTGTAAATTAACATCGGCCGTTGGGTAAAATAATTTTAAATGATTTTATACATAATCAAACAATATCTGTGAATATTGTACATATTAAATAATCTGTAAATCACTTGAAGATTCTGAACACGAATTATTGAGAATAATAATTGAAATTATTAATAAATTACGTGTCGACGAAGTTGCGGGTGGAAAAACTATTCCCAATTCATTTGTGCATGTGTCAGAGGCCAATAAATAGTATGTAAACCTTTTTCAACTTATCAAAACAAAATGCAACAGGTTTAAAAGCAACTAAAATCTTAAAATGATATCTTTAGCAGTGACACCTGATCCAAACCCTTATCCATTCAAAATAATATAAAGTGAATTCAAACGTGGTTTGAATAACCTTGGGACAATATCAATTGATTTGTTGATATAAAAAGGACTCCTATATAACCCCAAAAGTCATCAATTTACTCAAAAGTACTTATGACATCACCAGAAAAGATATGATGTGATTGTGATGTAAAAATTAAAAGAAAGGGCAAAAACCTTTGACTGTAAAAAGCTCCAGACTCCTCTAAAGGTCCGCTAGTATTTCAAGATTTACTGTGTAATTGTCACCAATTCAATTCGTGCTGCTGTAAAAAAAAGTAACTCTTATATTTATATCTGCTATTTGGTAGCTCTTAGAAAATTGATGAAAATCCTTCACTCAAGTAACCTCCCAAAACACTCCAAACAGAAATCCTCACTTTTTGTTTAAAGGTTGTATATATATATATATATTATGCTTTCAGAAATTCAGAAATGTACCGTAGACACAATAAGCTAAACCTATTTCTAAAAGTGTGAAAAGTAAACTCATCCAAGAATTACCACCTGCATACCTCGTAAAAATGTTACCAAAAACATTAAAACCGATCTAATTACGATTTAACATTTACAAACGTCCCTTTAACAATACCAGAGGTTATTAATTTTCAGTGTGAGCCTACATGTGTATCTGGATAAAAGATTTAGACAAAACAAACCGGGGGTCGAAAATGCTAAACCCTATTACTTGCGCTCACGACTTTCTTGTCCAATTTTTAAAAATTGGCCTTCCGTATTACTTCTCCTTTCCATTTCATTGTTATTATATATAGGTATTTGTGTTATTAGGACTAAATCTTTATTTTTCATTAGAAACGAAGACGCTTTTCTTTTTTTCTATCTAGCAGCCTTTTCATTATCGAAAGTATATAGGCTTTTCAGCACAGTGTTTTGCTCCAAGCGGCTCATAATCCTTTCATGTATTTTTGGAATGACTTATTGGCATTGTAAAATAATGAGAACCCATTCATCGGCTGGGAAAGCAGAACACGGCAAGAATCACTGTATTGAGACACAATTGAAACAATCCACCCTTTACACGAACCTGTATCTTTAGACCTAATAAGAATTATTTTCATCTTTCTTCCACGTGAGACAAATTGCTTCCAAAACCTGTGCCGTGCTGGTCAGAATGTACATGTGCTTTCCGGGAAAGATTATCTTATTAAAAGAATGCTTCCTGGATCTCTCCTGCTCCCAGCCATTCAGGAGATCTGGCTTTGCAAAGGCGTCCTGTTTACCTCCAAAAACCGTAAGGTCACATGGTAACGGGTTCTCATGTTTGCATTTGTAGTCTCTTATTATTTCGGTCGAGGCCTGCAGGCAGGGCAACAGGCGTTTCATAAATGCAGTATTAAAGAAGGTCTTGTCATCTATGAAACTGAACTTCACTTGCGCTTGCTTTGCTAAGCTTGCGAAGAGCTTTGGGCTATCCTCCAGGATCTCCTTCAGTCTGTCAAAGGTCGAGGGCGTGATATCGAGCTCCTCAGTGTAAGGATAGGCCAAAGTTGGAGCGTACCAACTGCTGACAAACAAATGATGGGGACAGATATTGTCCTCGTCATAGAGGAGGTGAGCAACTTCGAACGCGACCAGACTTCCCATGCTATGACCGAAAAATACGAATGGACCTTTTGATATATGTGGTGCGAGCTCGTGGTAAACAAGGCGTGCAATATCTTTCATGTTTGTGAGTGGCTGTTCGTCTTCACGCCCTTCCCAGCCCGGCAGCTGAATCATCAAAACCTGGATACCAAACGGAAGCATCGGCTGTGTCCAGTGGGTAAACAGTGAAGGTCCCCCGCCAATGGTAGGGAAACAGACAAGCTTCACTGCCAACGGTTTTGGCACCTCACCTTCAACGACAACTGTTTTCTGTTTTAAAACAGCTGATCGTTCACCCTCCAACCCATTTGGGCTGGATGAAGCTGTCTTTGCAAATAGTTGCCTTGTTATGTTTTTTGAAATCTCCTGGATCGTGTTCTTGTCATTGAGCAGATCGACCGCTCCAACGATGACCTGAAACTTCTGGCTTATCTGTTGGCTGACTTCTGACGCCATGAGAGAATCCAGACCCAGAGAGATCGGTGATGCATCATGCGGGGGTTCATTGGACAGCCCAAGGTGCTGACTGAAAAGCTGGGCCAAAGTTTTGATGACCAAATCTCTGGCCTTGGTTAGTGGAAGTTTTACTATTGACTGCAGAAATGTATCATTTATGGCGGCCAGGTAGACATCTCTGTCATGAAACAATTCTTTCATGAAAGACAAGGTTCCATGTTTTTCTTTGAAGTGTTTTATAATGAGGCCACGGTGTCTCTCTGCCCAAAGCTTCCGATTAAGGTGAGCTGAAATGCCAAGCTGTGTTTGGCGAACCGACAGTGCGGAGCCGATAACCCCAAGAACCTCCTTGGGACTCATACTTCCTGCGCCCGTCTTTTCCCACGCTTGAACGAGACCGCGACGAACTATAAACCCCACGTCATTAATAACACCTATCTGCACTGCCGTCGCTGGTAGATTATGATTATGACGATAATAGGCCAGTGCATTAAGGAAGACATTGGCAGCACAGTAGCTCCCTTGTCCTGCATTGCCAATCAGGGACAGAATGGAGGATGTCATGATGAAATGATCAAGCTTGATGCCAAGCTTTAAAGTCAGCTGGTGTAGCAGAAGTGCTCCATGTGCCTTCGCAGCCATGACTCTGTTCCAAGATTCCGCAGTGATATTTTGGAGAAACCCGTCCTCAAAGACGGCAGCGCAATGGAATATGCCTCTCAGAGCGGGCCACTGCCCAACCATCATTTTTCGCAGCGCTATTTCGACATCACTTGCACTGGAAACATCCAACCGGATGTGCCGGACTTGAGCACCGACTTCCTTTCCCTTTTCGATGACCTCTTTCAATTCCTCATTCATTTCCCCTCTGGAACCTGCATATATATATCGAGCACCTCTTGATATCAACCACTCTGTCAGTTTGAGACCAAAACCTTTGGTTCCGCCTGTAACGAAGTAGGCCGATCCTCTGTCAGCCACAAAACCGTCGTTTTCCACAGAAGGGGGTAACAGCAATTCTGCTGAGTCAACCTCGATAACCTCATTTTTTGGAATGTCAGCATTGCGTGCAGCCAGGGAAGACAGTCGGATATGATTACCTGTAATACAAGTTAAATGACCGCTCTCCAGCTTGGGGTTAAACATCTCCCATAGATAAGACAAAATAGCCGAAATCTTGGAGCTGGATAATCCATCAAGTGCTGATGGGAGATATGTGTCGAACGTCACAATCTTCATCTTTGACGGAAGCATTGGCAGCCTTTTTTCGTGTTTTTGTCTTTGAATAATCACGACGGTGGCGTTTCCTCTCAACTTTGGCTGCAATGAATGCAGTGTGCGATCCAACGAGGATGACTTCAGAGACAGAAACATTACGTCAATGGATGCTTCTTCCAACTCATTGAGGGATTTGACAGATATCTCATTGTAAAGTGCAAAAAGATCGTTATGAGCATCTTTTAAGACGACTGTCTCAGCTCCCATTTTAGTTGACAGGTGAATCGTTGCAAGGTCATAACTGTCGAGAGAGTCACACTTGAAACCCACACGCATACCTGGAGATACTGGTACAGCCTGCTCGAAAAAGACAGCTGGTGGTAAGTAATCAATGACGATACTGACTGCTTTTCTTGGAGTGAGATACGAAGGCACTTCTATTAAGTCCTGTGAGAGAGACTTCATATATGTCTGGACGTCAGTGCAACTGAGGCCTAAGTATGTTTTGGTTTGCTTTTTGGAACTGTATCCGTCTAGGCTACCGGCATAGATGAATGTGTTTGTTCCTGAACGGCCGTCTACTTCGAACTGCTGGTTGTTGCAAAGACCAAAAGCTTCAACCTTCACCCGGAAAAACCGTTGGTCAGTGTTAAGTTCCAAATCTTTAGGATGAATTTTACGAACGAAGACTCGGACACGATCAGACATCTTTTTCTCTCCCACTGACCACAGCCTGGCTGGTACAATTGCCGGGGCATTGGAAAGATTTTCCATTCTCACGCGCGGAGATAAGAGATCCCAAGTCTTACTGTTATGGTTTCGCTTCGTGGAACGTGATTTTCTGGCAGCAATTACATCCTCTTCATAAAGGTGGCAATCTTTCTTGTAAATAATTTCACAAGCGATCTGACTACTCTCCATGCTGCTCTCTGTAATCGGTAGGTCAACAGAAAACATTGTAAGCAGTGGCTCTTCATGACTGACAATTACGCCAACCGTATTCAGGATCGCTGAAAATGGATTCACGTAATCACCGTCTATTGCATGATGCGCGCCCTTTGTGAAAAGCAAAAACTGGGCCTTTAAACTCTCCCTTTGCAAAGCCTTGCAGACGGAGTAGCAAAATAATGTATCTTTTTGGTAGCCTTCAAACTCTCTCCTTGACATGACCGATCCAGAATTCAAGTGGACGTCAGATACCTCTGTTTTCATCATGACCAGGAGCGTCTCTGTATCCTGATTGGCAGCAACCATGGTAACTGCTTTTTGCACGGCATCGGCCTTTTCCACATCAATGACGGTTACGTCCAAGACCTCTTGTTTTACAAGAGTATCGATTAAGGAAGTACTCACATCTGTATTGTCCGGAAAGACAATCACTTTCTTTGATGCGGTTTGGGACTGAACTGGTCCGTTTTTGATATCCACAGAACCAACATTTTCCCACACCACACTCCAAATCTGATGTTCCATGTTGTCATTTTGAATGGTTTCAAACACAAGTCCTCGAACCGAGCAGAATATTGATTTTGTGTTTGCGTCTGCCACGTCAATGTCGCAGTTGGGATGGTCCCCTCCGCTAATCCTTACATGGATACAAACGTGCGGAGAGCTCGGACCGGTAAATGTGAGCGTCTGTATTTGTCTTGGAACTCTCTGTACTGGTTGAGATCTCTTGTCTAAATTTTCATGACCTCCTTGTTCGGCTAACAAAATGAGTACAGCAAATGCCTGCAAGAAGCTGTCCATGAAAGCTGGATGATACACGTAACGATGAAATTCTCTCCGAACACTGAGAGGAGCCTCAGCATATACTAAACTTTCACGTGAATCCTGTGACGTTAACATCTTCTGAACTCCTCTAAACGTAGATCCCAAATCGAAGCCAGAATCATCTGCATTATTGTAAAACACCTCACCCGGTATAGACACTTCACATCTTTTGCTGATACTGTCTACGTCCATTATTTCACCCAGTGTCGTCATCACACCAGGATCTGCGGCAGATGGAGGAATGATTCTTACGTGACAATGCTGTGTCCATGTTCCTTTGGACACGTCATGGCTCCTAAGCGTGACGAGAAATTGCTCTGCTGTCTTCTCCTCCACTGTTGTCTCAAGGCAGCCTTCTGCATTTGGGGCAAACATGAATCGATCGAACATCAACCCACTGAGAACTATCGGGTAGCGATAACCGTTCATTGATCGAGCTGCTGCAAGAGCGGTCTCAGTGTAAGCAGTAGCAGGCACAATCACGGAGCCTTGCAAGACGTGATCTTTTACCCACGGTACCCGAGACGCATCCATTTTAGCTCGCCATATCCTCACCGGACTTTCTTGCAGATGGAATGTTTCAATGGGCTCCCCAAGAAGTACGTGTTGACCCTCACCAACAGGAAAGAGAAGGTCTGTCTTTCCCTCGGGACAGATATTGGTACATTTTTCTCGTTGCCACGGGTAATGTGGGACCGACATGACTTGCCGATAGGTGGAGTTGAATAGGCCGTCAAAGATCACAGGTATACCGCTTGTATAGAGCCTCAACTGCGATACCATAAGATTCTCGGAGTCTTTTGCAATCGTTATTGTGTCTCGAGGTCTAAGTAGAGATGCTGATGTGATAAACTTATCATCTGTAAACTGGATCGTAGCCAAAGTGTCCTGAAGAGCAGGTAAGAGCGACGAGTGAGTACCAACCTCGACAAAGACCCTGTAACCATCTTTTGCGAGTTTCTGAATTGAGTTCATGAAGAGAACCCGCTGTCTAGCATTCTGAAACCAATACTCTGGCGTGTTAGCCTCCTCGGTAGTCAAATAACGCCCTGTTACGGTGGACATCATTGGAATCGTGCGTACTCTTTCTTCTGCATTTTGCACTTTAAGGAACTTACTCGCCTCTTTGAGGAAAGGGCTTCTTATGACTTCTTGCTCTTTGCTGTGGAAAGCATTGTCTACCTTGAGCACGACACATTTAATATTATTTATTTTGAATTCTTTAGCTAGCCCCTCAACAGCGGTATTCGCACCAGAGAAGACTATTTGACCTGGGCTGTTGATGGCTGCGACATCAAGCATTTGTCCATGCTTGCTTTCCCTGGCGTACCGGAGAGCTTCTTCAGTGTGGCATAAGACGGCCACCATCTTCCCAGAGCCACTTGTCTTTCCTAGTTCAATCCCTCTTCGGTAGACGAGCTTCACTGCGTGCTCCAGGCTGAGGAGACCTGCTGCATATGCTGCTGCAACCTCACCTGCACTGTGCCCAACCACTGCATCCGGAACCAGACCTCGAAACTTCCAAAGATCCAGAAGACCTATTGCAAGTGCAAACAGGCAGGGCTGACTGATTTCTGTCGTAAAGATAGTAAAAAAAAACCAATCATCAACGGATACTGTTTACATATTCTTTGAGTTGGGTGTGTTATTCTGGTTGTGTTTGAGGAAAAAATGATTTACCTGTTTTATGTATTCTCTCACGGTCTTTTTCATCAGACAGCATGCTGACTAAAGACCATTTAGCCCCACACCTCTTCAGCTGCTCGTCAATAACCTATATGTACACACATTACCAAAAGATGAGACTTGATTGAGGAAGTTCTTCAATGTAAGGAAAAAATAGTAGAATAGCCTACAAGCAGAGGAAACTAAAAAAAAGGAAAAAATAATCCGTCTGTAACCTTATTTGACGCCCGTCCAATTTGGAAAACGCTAAAAGGTGAATACAGGCAATACGTTTTTTGCAATTATCGTACTTGATAAACTACACGCTGAATTTGAATTTTAAGAAAATTATATTGAAATACAAGTCCGTTACCTCGACAAAACGCAGCTTTAGTTGAAAGAGAGTTCTTACCTTCACCCTTGCAGCAAAAATAGGTTGTGTTTCCATCAACTCTCGACCCATTCCCCACCACTGTGTCCCCATACCAGAGAACACAAACACAATTTGCTGTTTGGCCCCAGAGACTGACGTCGCTACGCCTTCGACATGTCGAGTCGACGTCTTGTGGTAAGATTCGTTATCAAGTTTCATTCGAAGTTGGTGGATAGCATCTTCCTTGGAGTAGACAGCAAATCCTGCTCGGTGCACGAGGTGCTGAGAACGGCAGGCAGCCGTATACAGACAAGAGAAGAAAGTGTTGTCGTTCATCGACGGGTCTTCCGTCAGAAAGTCGACCCAGTCCTTGAATTTTTGACGAAGTGCATTGGAGCTGGCTGCAGACAGGAGGAGGCAACTCAGAGTTTTACCCTTCATTTGAGGAAGCTCAATCCCAGAAGGACTTAGATGTCCCTCAAGAATAAGGTTAGCATTCGCTCCACCGAAGCCAAATGAGCTGCAGCAAGAAAGGAAACGATCTCCTCTGTGTGGCCAAGAAATCAGTTCGGTAGGAACATTCATCTTTAGCAGTTTGAAGTCGACATTCTCGTTTGGTGTTTTAAAATGCACGACGGGTGGAATCTTTCGATTGTACAGGCACAAGGCCGTCTTGATAATGCCAGCCACACCTGCCGCGCCTTCAGAGTGGCCCACATTTGATTTGACGGACCCAATGTAGAGCGGAGGATGTTTGGGCCCTCTCCTTCGCCCCAAAACCTCACCCAAGGCTCCGGCCTCTGTTGTGTCGCCTACTCTTGTTCCTGTACCATGAGCCTCGGCGTAGACAATCTGGAGGGGATCTACCCCGGCGTTCCGACATGCGCTTTTCACCAAGTCAACTTGTGCATCAAAACTGGGGTTTGCAATGCCCAAAGTACGGCCATCATTACTAAGTGCCCCTCCGCGTATAACTCCGTAGATACGATCGCCATTATGCAGAGCATCATCGAGAGGTTTCAGAACCAAAACCCCAGCACCCTCGCTCCGGGAATAACCATCGGCTGCCTGGTCAAAGCTTTTGCATTTGCCGTCGAGAGAAAGCATGCCAGCCTGACAAAACCCAATAGTGGTGGTTGGTGTAAGAATCAAGTTGACCCCACCAGCAAGAGCCATTGAGCAGGATTTCTGTTTCAGCGCCTCACATGCCAAATAGATCGAGTAGAGGGAAGATGAACAAGCTGTATCCACTGAGAAACTCGGCCCACGGAGATCAAACTCGTAGGAGATACGATTGGATACCATGCACGAGTTGTTGCCCGAGTTGGAATACTGGTTCATATTGTGAAATGGTTTCCATGCGAAGGACAAGTACTCTTGTGCTGTCACGCCCATGTAGACACCTGTTTTAGAACCTCGTAGAGAAGAGGGTGGTATCCCGGCATTCTCGAGGGCCTCCCACGTGACTTCAAGAAGAAGTCTAACTTGCGGATCAAGGTGGGCTGCCTCGTCTGCAGGATATTTAAAAGTGAACAAACCGTCCACATCAAAAACCTCATAGGTACAAAAGAGTATTAGATTTTGTGCTGTAGCTGGACAATTCATATCAAGTGTCAAATGTGGTCTGGCATAAAAAGGTCGGTGAAAATGACTTTCCTAATGAGACACTGTATGTCCGTCTTTTATTCACGGGACAATAAGGTTACTGGACCTGTGCATGCCCTCTTGCGATCACATGTGGAATTAATTCCAGTAAATCAGGATTGGGCATTTTGCCAATCTTGTTTAAGTAAATTCACCAAACTTATTCCAAAAAATTTTAAGAAATTACCAGGTGGCATGTGGAAGAACTGTCTGTCGAACATGTATGGGTCTTGAGAAATGTACCCGCCATTTTGGATGTAAATCTTGCCGGCTGTCTTCTCTCCAGGACTCAAGAAGTAGCTTGCATCGAAACGGTCGGGTGGTATGGGCGTGGTGCAATCTAGTCCCTTCACTAAAACCTCCCAGAGCGTTTTGACACTGTTGACCCCATTGCCGAAGCGACAGCCTATGCCCACTATGGCAATTTTTTGATTTTTGGAGGTTTCTTCGTCCATGTCAATATCCTGTTGTTGAAGACAAATGAGAAAGAAGACCTGCAAAGACGTCGTGTCCATTTGAATTTTTGAAGGATTTTTGAATATTCTGAATTGTAAATATATATTGCCTGAAATAAAAAGTTACAATTTTGTGAATATTTAAGTACAAATTTTTTTGTGTTTAGAGATAAGTTGGCCTTACTGTCCAACGTGAGCAAATTTAGAAGTACGTGCATTAGTTTATATTGATTAATTTTTTTGCTCAATCAAAAATTATGGCCAACTTTAACTTAAAAATCTCCTATACTGTTTACGCCAACATAAAATGCATGTAATATATTATGTTTTGGCCTGTAGACCAGATACCTCTCAGGTACCAAGGGAAAATCAAAAAGATTTAAACCATGGTCTAAGTTTTGTTAAAAAATGGAGGTCACTGGGTTTGTTACTCGGCGGCTATAAAACGCAACAAGGAGTGACAAATGCCATCCAAAACATGTATATGCTTCTTGTTCAGTATACGTGGCAGAAACCTACAGCTAAAACTTTAAAAGGTTCCACTGTTTGTAAAAAGAAGTCTCGTTAACAGAATTTGACAGTAGCTAAGAGCTAAAAATGAAGGGACTGTTTAGTACAAATATTTTCTATCGCGGCAGGCTTTTTTACCCTTGGCAGTTGTTTAATACATATATCTTACAATTTTCAGGTGACTTTTTGATGTTATTACGGGGTTTATGCGTGATGCCTCGGTATTTAATGAGTAACGACCTCCGCCTGATTACAACTCATTACTCCAAGAACAAGTTGATACAGAGTTTTGGTATCATTGCATAACAGAAAACCTTTGTAATCCCAAATAGGTAGAGAGAAAATGGCATAGTCGTGTAGTGATACAGTACTCTTTTAAACTTAAAGGTGGATTAAATCATGACAATAACTCTTTAATTTCTGAATCGAATCCAAACATGTAGCATAAATGGAACAACATTTCTCATAAATGCTCCCGGCTTTGAGAGATCATTTAATTTTTGAAATACTAGAAGAGTGATAAATCATCAATATCAAATAATGATAAAAACCTTGTTTTTTCAAAATAAAAGTTGATTCAAATGAGTGACATAAATCTTTTGATTTACAGCCCTAAAATTTGTGTAATCTAAATGAATAGCACTTCAACTATATCAGCAAGCGAGGTACTAGCACGTTTTGGTGCGTTAATGCAGTTATCTAACTAATTACTACATGTCAATATTGGGCATAAAAATCACAACTAGAGGAACGTGGTTGAGAATGACCACTGAGCTGTTTCGGAACTTTCTGTTTGGTGATGACGTCATCATGATATCATAACTTTAGGAAAATTCTTTCATGAGGGTCTTTGTTGCGTGTAACTTTGATGTTCATCAAACCGCTGATAATTGCCCAAATTGTAGCTTGAAAAAGTGTACATAGTCAATGGGCTGAAATAAATATTGAAAATTTACTAGTAAATCACATGAAGACGTCATCATAATGTCATTCCTTTTGAAGAATTATTGCACAAGGGTCTTTGTTCGATATCACTTTCATAGCGATCAAACATCGCGAAGGTTTCCAAGTAGTGGCTTGAAAACGTGTACAAGTAAATGGACTGAAAACATCTATGCAAAAAGCTGCTCCTTTATTATGTCATGTGATTTGCGTTTAAACTGAAAGAAAATTCCAAAATATTATTTGATATTCAGACTCGCAAGTATACATGTAATCAAATGAAGACGAAAGAAAATTACGATTTTTTTTGTTCTTATAGTAATTCTCAGCCGAAGTTCAGGATTACCTTCATTAAGATCGATAATATTGCGTAGTAAAAAAACGTGTACAAAACCTATGGGGAAAACTGCAGCTTCAAGCTCATGTCACGTGACCCCTGATGATGTTATTTGGACGATTTTTCTTTGGGAGCCTCTTTTCGTGAGGGACTTCAAGTGTACATTGAACGAAATAATTCAGATTAACCAAAGGGCCGAGGACAGGCTGACGAAAAACTTTACAAAACCTATGGGGGGAAGATTGAATATCCATAATTTAATTTAAAAATAGGTGATAACGTCATCGTTACGTCATAAATTTAGCAAAATTCTGTCATCAGGGCCTTTGTTATCTGTAACTTAAAAGTTGATCAAACCTCTCAAGCTAACCCAAATGATGGCTTGAAAACGTGTACAAAGTCAATGGGCTAAATTAAATATTGAAAAATCAATACCAAATCACATGATGACGTCATCATGACGTCATTTACTTACAATAATTCTTGTATCAGGGTCTTTGTTGACATTCTGTGATAAAGTATCTCAGGATGCCAGCATCCCATGAGAAATTATCTCAGGATATCGACATCCCGCCTATATGATGTCTTCTTCCCGAGAAAAAATAAGTCAGGATCTCAGCAAGTCGGATGGCACTTCCAGAGCTCCGTACAATAGCAATAATACCATCGAAACTAAAAAGCGGTTGCAGTAACGTGAGGAAAAAGAAGCTGGGAGGTACAGATGGTGAATTGTTCCTGACAAGAGTCCAATTAAGACATTTTACCTCATAATGGGTAAAATATATTATACTCGACGCGACCTGCTGGGAAAGCTAAAATGTGGCTAACCCTGCTGCTGAAGCGTGCATCATTGAGGGGCACCGCACATGTCTCAAGGTAGGCGATTTCTAAATTGGTCATTGGATAGGCCAATAAGTGAAAAACATTACTTGCGAGCCGTATGCAAATGGCCGGCTACAGCGTCTGATGAAAAGACGTGATATTGGCACTCCTAGTAATAGTGCCAAAGCCTAGCGCTAACCAATCAGCGTTTTGGGGTTCAGTGGAAACACGAGAAATGAGCTGGTTCCAGTTCTGGGAATGCCACTTGCTGTCTCGGCTTCATACATTTAACTGAATAATTTTAATTTAGAGTATAATCTGTTTTTAATATCCAGCGTTTCCACGTATTAAACAATCATTGTCGATGTACATTCTGCACTGTGAAAAAATCACATAGTTGCCCTAACGTACCCAAATTTCAGAGATTGAGCAATGGAATTTGAGTGCGAGGAAATACCGCTTTTCCAGGGAAAATTTCGTTACATCTTCAAAATTTAAATTCAATCCAATGAAAGGTTTGGCTTCTGCGGTTATTTGGTTATTTTGGCTCACACATCGACGCGTGTTGGTCCATGCATGAACGTTTTATTTTCACGATCTCTGAAAACAACGACATTTAGCAAATGTGGTTGGTGTGATTTTCATAAATAATTGATGTCGTAAACATACCTGTCCGCAGGATTTCAGCGGCAAAATGTAAAGACCGGTTCATACATGTCGTGAAAGCGGACACACACAAATTTACTTGGCTTACCTTGACGTTGGCAAAACCGTTGCTCTTGTTAGATTGTCTGCTTGAGTTTTGAGTACCGAAATGGTATCACGGCGTTGCCAGTTGCTACTGTAAGCAGTTGGAATCGTATTTATAAGCCTCACCTTGGAACGCTGGCACACGAACGGAAACCAGATAAAATTGTATTGCTAAAGGTTACCAGTTGCGCAGTTTACGAGATCTGATTGGCACACGAGTTCACATAGAATTACCGTGACACGTCCTCCACTATGGAGTTCTATATGAGAGTATCACGTGCTTTCAACTTTAACAATATCCAATAAAGACCTTAACTCTTGTGTTGTCGATGTTTTTGATTGGGCGCAATATGAAGCTTGACATATTAATGGCGCGGCTGCCAGCCCCTTGAAAGGTTCATTACGCTTAACGCATACCGTTTTTTCTGGAGTAATGCTGTAGTTTCCAACGGCAGGGCACCATCGCCACAAAAAGTTACCGACATACCGGTATGGGCCTCTTGCCTCTGACGTCTGCAGTCACGTCCAAGACAGAACGCGAAGGGTTTACTGACTCTCTGACTTTATGCAATCACAGTATTAACGACCCCAAAGAAAAAATCGAAGGCACTTTGATAAAACGCTCGTTCATACCATTCTTAGTGCGGTTCGTGAAAAACTGCTCAGGTTTCTAAAAAGAGGGATGTATCGCGTGCGATTTGTCCTGTCTGAGTGCCAACATCTCCACAAGAAACCATGGTGCTCGATATTTTGTGCCTCACGAACGGCCTTTACCATATGTCTGTATAAAAACCATTTAATTAAAACGCGGTAACGGGATTCCTCGCGGTCAAAATGTAGAACACATGCTAGATTGTTTACACGCCCAGCGGAAAAATTTCGCAGTCGCTCAATAAAACCACTTTGTTTTGAACTTCGATTTTTAAAAAAGGATACTGGGCTGAAACTGTGAATTCTGGCCACTTGGTGTTTTCATTGGGTATGGCTGCTACGCCTTTATTGTTGAATATTATTGATACAAATACCGGACGAATTTCTGCTCCTGTATAAAATATCGCCAAATTTCGAGCAGCATAACCGCCTTCTGTTATTGTGCGCGATCGTAAATGGGCCTGTAATGGACACCAAAGGGGTGTAAATCCTGTCAAATATAAAAAGGATATCTCCTGACATTTTGACCTAGGAGGATGGACCACTGAGCAAAAAGGTTGCAGATATATTTCTTATTAAAGAAAAAAATGAAGAAAACTTTAGGCATTACGAGTGAATACTGGTACCATCGGTTGTACCATAGTTTGTGAGATCGTTTGAAAATTTTATGACATATAAAGTACGTTTATTGTCGTCAAAACTCTATTTTTAAGTTTCAGTCCAACCCCGCTAAAAATTTAAACGAGGCCATCTATTTTTAATAAGCATATATAACTGTTTTGCATAAAACACAAGGATGGTGCATGGGAGGTCCAATTGTCTCACTATAGACCTATCCAGTAAGGTCAGTGCAGAGAATTCCGCTTCGGGCAATTTATTTAGTCACGCGGGCACTCCAAAATGAAATAAACTGTTGTAAAAGTTTATGGAACATTCCCCGTCCTTGCATTTTATGAAGCATATGCTGATTTCAAATTCATTTAGTTTTTAAGTTGGGATAACATATGCTGACAGATAAAAATAAGCATTAAGTGTGACTTTTTTCGTCCTGCCACAAAATTTTAAATCAAGAGAATAACTGTACAGCGCTTTGTAAAAGTACTTTATACTTTTTTCATTGTATTACCGAGTATTGAGTAGACTTGATGACAAGTCCCAAATGTACACCGCGGCGCTCAGTTGGAGGGAGATAAGAAAATCGTTGTTTGAAATTCAACATGTCTACTGAGTAGTACTGACTTCACTAATAATCTGCTCTTATAATATTAAGCTTATAATAGCCGTTATTCCTGAGCGTGTCCAACGCATTGCGTATATGCAATTCATGTATTTTCATGGAGAAAGTCCTGCTACGCAACCTTGGAAGTATATCTTATTACAGCGGGTGTTTCTTAGGAAATACGTAAGGCAACCCATTTGCTCACAATTCTGCATATGATAGACCCACGTGTCTCCTGAAATCAACTTGATAAAGCTGAGAAGTCAAGCGGTATTTACGTGTCTTAATTATCTGAATTTCAAAATCATCAGGACCAATGTAGTATCTATTGTTTGGTAATAGTTTGAACTATGAAATGTTCACAGGAATGGCCGAAGCTTTAGATTTTCAATACGGAGACACTTCAACTTCAGTCAAAGATGAGAAATCGGCCTGAGTACCTATCTAATTTGACTAGAACTGTGATATAAGTATCTAACATTACGCCATGAAAGATAGGGCCAGGGCATATAAAACGAAAATCCAAAGCAATGGATCGAACACAAATGTTGAAAATGTTCGGACTTAACATAATTTTTCTAGTATAAAATATTGGAATACGGAAGACAAAGTAGGTTACTACGTAAGATTAAAAAGATTAAAAAGTAAAAACAAAAATCCGGAAAGGCTGGATATTAAACCATTCTCATAAGTGATATTAAAGGGTACGTGCGGGTGTTAGGGATCTGCCCGGAATTATGGAATGCAGTTATCGAACGGAATCAGTGCCTAGTTGTTAATACCTCTAAGAAGTAGAAATAGCGCCCGCATAGGCTTGGTAATTTACAGACAGTTGTCAAATAAACTTTTTAAATAAATAGGAAGTTGAATAGCAGTTTCAAATAACGCACTTTAAAGACAAAAATAACTTGAGAACACTCAAATGTTACCAGCATAGCCGGTAATAAAAGTACCTGTAGTGACGATTTTCATCTTTTGCAGCTGTCAGAAGGAAAGGGCAGCCGACTCAAAAACCCAAGGTTTTTGGTTAAAAGGTATTTGCTTTGGGTATAATGGCTCATATTACCGGCTTTTTTGGATATCTGACCTTTTGCGAACTCTTTGTTTTAAAAGTTAAGAGTTTTTAAAACATACTGAATAAGCCCTATTTTTGCAGCAGTGTTTTCACATTGGGCTGATGTCTATACAAAACAGTAAGCAAAATCTATACAAACGGTAATTTCAACTACGTAACAAATCTATAAATTACAAATGTTTCGAGTTAGAGATCAGGCTATTTCAGTGTCAAGAGTCCTTGTAAAGTGCTAACTCGTACGGAACCTAAACTGTCAAGTTTCACCTACAAGATGTAAACAACGTCGTGGATTATAAGGGGTTTTACGGTTGTACACATATTCATTAAGAAAATCACGTTTATGTCAAGGATTATCCATTATGAATCAACCGAACTCTAAGATCTAATCGAAACCCCATATCATTTTGCAAAAATATCCAGCTTTTCATAACGTGAAAGAAAGAAGTACAAGTTATTGTCAGTACCAAGAAAAAGCTTTCCAGTTTTTGATCGTTGAAGACCATAAAGTAAAATCCCTATTGCAAGCCACAACTGTGAATGAATAAGCCCTATTTTTGCAGCAGTGTTTTCACATTGGGCTGATGTCTATACAAAACAGTAAGCAAAATCTATACAAACGGTAATTTCAACTACGTAAACGTTTTATGTCATGCTTAATACAAAGTTGGGGTCACGTCAGATTACATTTTACTTTAGTTATTTTCTTCTTTTAACTCTGAACAAATAGTTAATTAGTTACCGCTAATTTGGGGTGCTTTCTCGAGCACGAAAGTACAAAAACTTATTTTTTAGATTTTTGCTAAAATGTACCCTCCTCACGTACAATCCTGAATTCAGGAATATACCACTCTCATTTTGCCTACGACTTGACTGGCACCTAGTCAAAGACCACTGCGGCAAAACTTGATCTTGACAATTGGTTGTCCAAAAGTGGATGAACGAATGGACGCGTTTACCTATTGGTTCGGTGCAAATGACGTCATGTGACTCAAAAACCGTTTCGCTTCTGTCATTGACAGCAAATACAGTTAAACCTCGTTGATAAAGAGATTAAAAGCTGCACGACCCTCTATTTTCTCCGCATTAATTAAGAGAATGTTCAAGTGAAGACACGGTTGACGTTTCTGAAAAAAGAGAAGTGTGTATTTGAGAAGCACTTTGTTGAAAAGTAGTAATCAATTACGAGACCACAGTATTTTAAGGATTCGTAATCAAGTCAATTTAATATAACACAGCTCTCAAATAAGTACTAAAAATCCATTTTTGCAGGATATTATCAAAATATTACTTTTTACTGAAAATGGGTCACTTGGGAGACATTCCCATAGGAACGTGCACAATATATTTCAAACTTTACCGTCCCATAATTCAATATTCTCTAATCCCATCTTAACCAAACTTTGCATGTTTTCCTTTTAGACTCTAATCTATCATCTCTCTGGAAATATATATAATATTATATATTATAATGATATTATATGTTCATAACTTTAAGTAGATGCACTAAAATTACCTGCCTCATTGTTGCAATTTTTTGTTGGCAAACACGACTTAAAAACATCTGGCATCGGCTCTATTGTATTCAAACTAATGTCTACTATAGGTTGATTACTGTGTTTTATGGTATTTGTTTGCATGCTCCCTTCTTGTTATTTAATTGCATGAAGGAGTAACCTCAAAGCCTAGTCGAGTAGCTGTTACGGCCTTCTTCCCCGGCAGTGTTCATTCTGCTCATTTGGGGAATTCTATATTTATTCTTAAATATAATTATAATCAACGGAGACTTTAAACCCTAGAAGTGGAAACTTGTGTATCGAGACAAACATAAAAAACAACATGTGCTACGTCTTCAAATCATGGATACATGTTTTCCACCGTGGTCACGTTATTCATGTTGGCTAATATCAAACCGTATTCGGGAGAAGTTGTGACCGTTCAAAATACACAGTGTATGCATTTTATGTGTGTACACCTGCAAATTGTTAAAACATATGCCCGTGGTCTCGGATCGTTGCTTAAACTAACTGTATCTATTTACAGACGGCACAAGTATTTAAATTTTCATTAAAATATAAAAGAATTAATTTTTGTGCATTCCGCTATCACTGTGAAGATTGGATGTCTGTTGTAAACCGTGACTTGAATACAGACTCCTCAATATCCGAGTTTTTCAGGGGAGAAGGCGTTAAAACTTCTCCGGTGTAACTGGCAGCGGTCTCCCCCAACAATAAAGGATTTCAAAACCTTCTGTAAGGTGGTCGGTGGTCACAGTAGAAATAATTATGAATAAAAGTTAATTACGTTTTAATCAGTAACAAAATATTAAACTGATCAGTAAAAAAAAATATTAAACTGTTACGATGATACACCTGTGTTTCAAAGAGAGGTCCAGCAAAGCATATTTCATTTAACAATACATTACCAACATTGTAAGTTGGCTTTTTTGGATTTGGCACATAGTTTGCGTGTCAAGGATTTCATAAATTGAGACTTTTGAGTCCAAAGAAGCGCAAATGATTAATTCTGGATAGAAATAGGGGGACGGGCCCATAATCTTTAAGGGGGGGTTGGAATATTTTTTGGAAGGGCGGGGGGGGGGGCTACTACGTGTATTTGTGGCCGTTGGCGAAGCCATTTAATCTCTTTTATAATTAGTTGTACACGCAAAACAAGACCCGTATATGGTTGTGTCTTTTGTCGTCCAACCTATAGACGTGCGTCATTAAAAATTAATAAACAAATATTAAAAAGTGAAATAAATGAAAAATTGGCAATCAACTGGGGGTGGATTTAGCCACAACCCCAACTAGGTCTGCACCTGAGAAAATTAAACGAAAAAAGGAAAACTGGTCAAGCTTATGTTGAGTTACTTTAATAATAGAAGATACTTTCAGCCTGAAGGATTTCTTGAAAACATAACTTCTTGTGGCAATAGTTATTCTTCATTACATGGAAAGAATTGGTATTTCAAATTATCAAGTTTTCGATAACCGTTAATTGCGAATTCAATTAATATCATTTTCAATGTTAAGAGTATTATATGTTACTCCGAGACCACAAATCCAAGGAAGGATTAATAGCTACGAAGGTGGTAATTTGGCTTGTAACCTTAGATTTAATTGTATTTTAAGTTTCCTTGTATTTAAGAATACTAAACTACAGGTATTTTAACCTTTGACACTGCATTAAGTGTTGACGCCGACTGGCTGACGTCCTGTAAGCTTCAGTTAAAATTCAGTACTTTTTTGGACATAAAAACAAGGTTGTTTTGTGATTTTTTCATTTTCATTTCATATTGATCAGCATATATAAGTTGCACTACTTCGTTAACATTAAAAAACTATCCAAACCGATTTCTAGCAACCGAAGATCAAAAAACTTCTAGGTTTGTCTTAAAGTCCGGTTTATTTTTTTTCTCGTACTGATCGTCAACAGTATTCAAAATGTCAACACGCACTTTGCAGCAAAAAAATATGTAGAAAACCGATACAAAACAAGACAAGAATAAGAACAGAAATGAAATGGCACCCAGGCATAAAAAATTTCTGTATTTTTTAAAGGTGGACATACTCTTTCTCGAGGATACTGTGGCACTTAGAGTCGATGTGCATGTTTTTAGCTGTGGTCAGCCATTTTGCCGACAGTCGAGGTTCCATGTCTGTGGTAAAAGTGGATTAGATACATGTACTCAGTCCAGACGGACATCGGTGTACGCCTATTGTGCTATCGTCCGAATCGCCTGGGCTGCACTCTGACGACTTGCGGCAGACAGCCGACTAGCTATATCCGTATTTGCGTATAACAATGCTTACCATAGAGGACTGTTAGAAAATGTTTAGTGAGTCTCTCAATGTCGATACGCAACCAGCTTTACACATACTATATGATACTCGGGAAGAGTCCCAACTCCTGATGCGAATTAGAGAGACACTGAAGGGAAGGAAGTCGAGAATCAGTAATACGTTCTTTAAAAAACCTGGTGGTTCAAATGTTGTTCACTTAGTGGGTACCTTCTTGCAGGTAACACACACCTCCTTGACAATTTCGGTAGTGTTAGTCAGAATGTACATGTGTTTGCCAGGGAAGGTCATCCTCTTAAACGTGTGCTTCCTCGATTTCTGTTGCTCCCAGCTATTCAGAAGATCTGGTTGAGCAAAATTGTCCTGCTTCCCCGCGAGAGCTGTGATGTCGCACTGAAGTAAACTTTCGTGGTTTCCCTTGTAGGCCTTGACTATTTCTATTGATGCCTCTATGCAGGGTAACATGCGTCGCATTAAAGCAGTGTTAAAGAAGGCCTTGTCATCCATGAAACTGAACTTCACTTTCGTTATCTTCACCAGATTTGCAAAAAGCTTGGGGTAGTCATTAAGCGTCTTCCTCAATTTTTCAAAAGTTTCGGGCGAGATGTTGAGTTCCTCTGGATGAGGGTAGGGTAATGTCGGAGCATACCATGCACTAACAAAGAAATGATGGGGACTGATGTTATCTTCGCTCAGAAAGAGATGAGCAACTTCAAATGCAATTAAACTTCCCATGCTGTGGCCAAAAAGAACAAAGGGCCCGTCTGAAAGATGTGGTTTGAGTTCGTCGTGAATAAGGCGTACGATGTTTTTCAAGTTGGTGAGTGGCTGTTCGTCTTCACGTCCTTCCCATCCGGGCAGCTGAATCATCAAAATTTGGATGCCAAATGGAAGCAACAGCTGTATCCAGTGCGTAAACAGTGAAGGTCCAGCGCCGTTTGAAGGAAAACAGACAAGCTTAACTGCCAACGATTTTGGCACTTCACCTTCAACTACAACGTTTTTTCGTTTTGAGACGAATGATTCCTCGCCCTCCGAACCATCAGGTTTTTGAGAATTTGCCTTCGCAAGAATTTGTCTCGTAATGTTTATTGAAAGTTCCTGAATGGTGTTTTTGTCATTGAGGAGATCCACAGCTCCAACAGTGACCTCAAACTGCTGACTGATTACCTGACTGACTTCAGAAGCCATGAGAGAATCTAAGCCAAGAGAAATGGGAGACGCGTCATGAGGAGCCTCGTCAGATAACCCAAGGTGCTGACTGAGAAGTGTGGACAAAGTTTTGACGACCACGTCCTTGGCTTTCCGGAACGGAAGTTTTGAAATTGACTGCAGAAGGCTGTCATTATTGCCAGATAGGTACACGTCTTTGTCATGAAACATTTCTTTCATCATGGATATGGTCCCATGTTGGTCTCTGAAGTGTTGTATCATAAGGCCACGGTGCTTTTCTGCCCAAAGCTTCAGATTAAAGGGACCCGAAATGCCAAGCAGCGGTTGGCGAACTGACATGGCACAGCCAATAGCAGCCAGAACCTCGTTTGGGCTCATACTTCCCGCTCCCATCTTCTCCCACATTTGAACCAGACCGCTTCTAACTGCAAATCCAACATC
The DNA here is from genome assembly GCF_001949145.1 of Acanthaster planci. The sequence goes on from NW_019091419.1 coordinate 1,643,590, forward strand.
ATTAATCACACCTATCTGCACCGCAGTGGCAGGTAAGTTGTGACTGCGACGATAATGGGCGAGAGCGTTGAGGAAGACATTGGCAGCACAGTAGCTGCCTTGTCCTGCATTGCCAACCAGAGATACAATGGAAGATGTCATAATGAAATGACTGAGTTTTATGTCAAGCTTCTGAGTCAGCTGGTGTAACAGAAGTGCTCCATAAGCCTTCGGAGCCATGACTCTGTTCCAAGATTTTGCAGTGATATTTTGGAGGAACCCGTCCTCGAAAACGGCAGCGCAATGGAATATACCGCTTAGAGCAGGCCAACGCCCGTCCCTCATGTTTTGCAGAGCTCTTTCAACATCACAGGCATTGGAAATATCCATCTGAATGTGCTGGACTTGCGCGCCGACTTTCATTCCATTCTGAATGACCTCTTTCAAGTCGTCATTCATTTCCCCTCTTGAACCAGCATATATGTATCGAGCTCCTCGTGATATCAACCACTCTAAAAGGCGGAGGCCAAACCCCCTTGTTCCTCCTGTAATGAAGTAAGACGATTGTCCATCAGCAACAAAGCCGTCATTCTCCAGAGAAAGCGGTAGAAGTAGGTCGGTCGATTGAGCATCGATAACTTCGTTTGTAGGAATGTCCACATTCTTTGCTGCTAGAGAAGACAGTTTCTTCAAGTTGTGTGTTTCACATATCGGATGACCATCCTTAACTTCAGGGTTAAACATCTCCCAGAGATCAGACAAAGTAGTTGATATTTCGGCACTGGATAATCCTTCTACTGCTGATGGGAGATCAGTATCGAACGTAACAACCTTCACCTTTGATGGGAGCACAGAAAGTCTTCCTTCGTATCCTTGTCTTTGCATGATCACAATGGTAGCGTTTCTTCTCAACTTTGGTCGTAGTGAATGCAATGCATAATCCAAGGAAGATTCTGTCAAAGACAGAAACAACAGATCCACTGATGCATCAACCAACTCATTCAGGAACCTGACAGAAATCCCTGTTTGAGATAAATCAAGATCATCGAGACCATCTTTCAACAGGAATACTTCAGCTCCTATTTTAGTTGATAGGTGCATAGCTGCAAGACAACAAGTGTCAAGAGAATCAACCTTGAAACTGATACACATCCCTGCAGATATTGGCACACTCTGCTTAAAGAAGATGGCCGTTGGAAGGTAATCGTTGACGATACTGACTGCCTCACTGGCCTTGAGGTGGGAAGGTACTTCTGTTAAATCGTTTGAGAGAGATGTTACGACGGCCTGAATTTCATGAGAAGAAGTAATTCCTAAGTACAATGCGGAAACATCTTTGTAAACAGACCTGTTGACACTACCAGCGTAGACAAATATGTACGGTCCCGACTGCCTGCTCTCGTTTTGTAAATGAGACAAGTTTTTTTTGTGACTCTTGTAAATGCTGAAAGCGTCGACTTTGACCCTGGCATAGTCCAGATCACTCAGGTTACACTCATTTGGATGAGATTTTTGAATGAACATACGAGTGCGATCAGAGAAATTTTGCTCACCAACTGCCCAGTGTCTTGCTGGCACAACCCCTGAAGCTTTGGAGAGATTTTCCATTATCAGGCGAGGTGAAAAGAGGTGCCATGTAGCATCGTTGTGGTCTTTGGTGGTGGTTGCACGTCGTATGGCGATGACATCCTCAGCCTTCGTGTAGAAATCTTCCTTGTAAATTACTTCCTTTGCCAGCTGGGCGCATTCCATGCTGCTGTTGGTCACCGGCAAGTCAAAATAAAACATTCTATTCAAAGGCTCCTCGTGCAGTACAGTTATTCCAACCGTATTCAGGATCTCTGCAAATGGGCTGACATTGTCCTCGTCTTTTGCCCGAAGACCGCCCTGTGTGAATAGTAGAAAGTTGACATTCAAACCCTCCTTGTGCAAAGCTTGGCAGATGTAGTAACAAAACAGTGTACCTTCTTGGCATACCTCAAACTCACTTCTCGACATGACCGATCCAGAATCCAAATCAATTTCAGATACTTCCGTTTTCATCATGATGAGGAGTGTATTAGTATCTTGATTGGAAGCGACAACGTCAATGGCTTGCTGTAAAGCTTCAGACTTTTTTGTATCAAGGACAGTTATATCAAAAAAATCTTCCTTCATCAAGGACCCTATTAAAGCTGAACTAATTTCTGTGTCATCCGGGAAGATAACTATCTTCCTCTTGGTGGTTTGGATTCCAGTCTGTGCTTTCGTGATTGCCAGAGACCCAATATTTTCCCAAGCTACACTCCAAACCTGAGGCTCCACCCGGGCAGTTTGAATGGTTTCAAAAGCAAGTTGCCCAACTGAGCAAAATACTTTCTTTGTGTTTGCGTCTGCCACATCAATATCGCAACGGGGCTCGTCATTTCCGCTGATCTTCATGTGAATATATACAAGCGGTGAGGCAGGTCCGGAGAGGGTAAATGTCTTGATGCTTCTAGGAACCCTGTAGACGGTTTGGGGAGATTTAACGAGCAATCCCTCTGCCGCCTCTGCTGCTACCAAAAGAAGAACAGCAAAGGCTTGCAAGAAGCTGTCCATAAAAGCTGGGTGGTACACGTAATGATGGAATTCTCTCTGCACACTAGCAGGAGCCTCTGCGTACAGCAGGCATTCTCTTAAATCCTCCGACATTGATATCTTCTGAACACCTCTGAACGTAGGTCCCAGCTCAAAACCAGAATCTTTTGCCTTCTTGTAAAAGTCCTCAAATGATTGGGTTATTTCACACCTTTTGACGATACTTTTCACGTCAATCGTGTCACCTGATGTTTTTAGCTCACTCTGATTGGCTGAAGGAGGAATGATATTGAGATGGCAGTGCTGGGTCCAAGTGTGTCTGGAAACGTCATGACTCCTTAGTGTGAAGAGATATTGATCGGGTGCCTTCTCCTCAACTGTTGTCTCAAGGCAGCCTTCTGCGTTTGGGGCAAACATGAAACGATCGAACGTCAGTCCACTAAGAATTATCGGATAGCCGTCACCATTCAATGACCGAGCTGCTGCTAGAGCAGTCTCAGTGTAAGCAGCAGCAGGAACAACCACAACGCCTTGCAGGACGTGATCCTTTACCCAGGGTACCCGAGACGCGTCCAGGTCTGCACGCCAAATCTTTACTGGACTTCCTCGCAAATAGAAGCTTTCCCAGGGCATTCCAAGAAGCATGTGTTGACCCTCTGAAGCAGGAAAGAGAAATTCTTTCCTCGTTGAAGAAGAAAGATTGATGCATTGTTCTCGTTGCCATGGGTGATGTGGGACCGCCACGACTCGACGAAAAGTAGAATCGAACAGACTATGAAACTTTGTGGGTATACCGTTCACATGAAGCTGCATTTGTGACAAGAGCAGATTCTCGGAATCTTTTGCTGCCATGCTGGTGTCTTTCGGCCTTAGTAGAGACGTAGCCATGATGAATTTTTCATCCAGAGTCTGAATGTCATCTACTGTGTCTCGAAGTGCAGGTAAGAGTGATGAATGAGGACCTATCTCTACAAACACACGATAACCATCTTTAGTGAGATTCTGAATGGCATTCATAAAGGAAACCTTCTGTCTTACATTTCGAAACCAGTAGTCTGGTGAATGAGCCTCGTCGGCCGTCAAATACCGTTTTGTAACGGTGGACATCATTGGAATCGTGCGTCTCTTCTGTGCTGAGTTTTGTACATTAAGGAACTTACCTACTTTCTTGACAAACGTGTGCTTTACCACTTCTTGCTGTTTGCTGTGGAAGGCATTGTTTACCTTAAGCACTACGCATTTAATATCATCTGATTTCATTTCGTTAGCTAAACCCTCAATCGCGGTATTCTCACCAGAGAAGACTATTTGACCTGGGCTATTGATAGCCGCTACATCAAGCATTTTTCCATGCTTGCTTCCTTTAACATACTGGAGAGCTTCCTCAACGCGTTGTAAGACAGCCACCATCTTCCCAGAGCCACTAGTTTTGCGAAGTTCCCTTCCTCTGCGGTAGATCAGTTTCACTGCGTGCTCCAGGCTGAGGAGACCTGCTGCGTAAGCTGCTGCAACCTCACCCACACTGTGCCCGACCACTGCGTCCGGAACCACACCGCGCAATTTCCAAAGATCTAGAAGTCCTATGGCAACGGCGAACAGGCAAGGTTGACTGATATCTGTTTTAATGATGAGAAAAAAAGGATTACCAATTCGAAACTTTCAAATTGGTGTGGTGTAGGGGTATGTAGACTTTGTTCTTTAGTTTGTATAAATTGTAGCCCTTCTGATTAGAGATATTTTGACCCCTTTTTTTCTGACAGTTGTACAGTGAATTTCTGATGCATTGCTTACATGTTGTGCGTTATTTATGCATGTGACTTAGTTTTCGAGATGTGACTTAGGTTGCACGTAGCCTCTCACATCTCTGTGATCATTACTGAGTCTAATTTAATTTGGTGGTCAACTATCCGAACATTCGGGTACACACCCAACACCAGCTTGGATGCACACACTCAGGCTTACCCAGGGGAACGCACCACTAGGCGTGCCTCGACAGTAACAAACAAATATTATATCAGATAAAGCTGGCAAACTCTGCCTACCGGTTTGATTTATTCTCTCAGGGTTCTTTTCGTCAGAGAGCATGCTAGCTAAAGACCATTTAGCTCCACAGTTCTCAAGAAGCTTGTCGATAACCTGCAAAAATAATTAATCAATTACACTCAATGAGACTGAATGATGTTTAACAGTTAAACCAATTTTTAATAATTAGTTGTTTCAGTTGCTGTGCATCAGAGGACCCTTAGAGCGCAGTAAATAAAAAAGTCATTGACTTTGCTTTCCAATATTTCCAAGAGTTTCTTAACATCGCTACAGGGACCCCTAGTCGTTGACAGCGGGATGGCTAGACTAAAGCACCATTGCCGCTAGCTTCGGTTTGTGTGCATTCACGTGATAGGTGAATGGTACGCTAATGGCGTAATACGTGCTTGACCCAATATGCGTTTGTATTGCGCATACCAAAAACAATAATACAACCTTCCGTGAGTCACTCACAACGCTGTTTATGAGTCTTATGCAGAACTGAACGATGTGCTCACCTTCATCCTTGAGGCAAATGCCGGTTGTGAATGCATCAGCTCTCTTGCCATTCCCCACCACTGAGTCCCCATACCAGAGAACACAAACACAACTTCTTGTTCGGCGTTAGTGGCTGACGGAGCTACGCCTTCAACAGACCGGGGCGACCTCTGCTCTGTTTCGTTGTCGATATTCATTCGAAGCTGACGGACTGCATCTTCCTTGGAGTCGACTGCAAATCCTAATCGATAAGTGTGGTGCTGAGAACGGCAGGCAGCTGTATACAAACACGAGTAGAAGGTGGTGTCAGTCATCTGTGGGTCTCTTGTAATAAAGTCGAGCCAGTCTTTGACTTTCTGTCGGAGGGCGTCAGAGCTAGTCGCAGAAAGAAGGAAGCAACTCAGGCGTTGTCCCTTCCCTTGCGAATGACCGTTCACGTGGTAATTGACAGGCCCCTCAAGAATGAGATTAGCATTCGCTCCACCAAAGCCAAAGGAACTACAACAGGAAAGCAGCCGGCCTTCCTTATCTGGCCAACGTAGCAGGGTGGTAGGAACATTGATTTTTAGCCCTTTGAAGTCGACGTTCTCGTTTGGTGTTTTGAAGTGCACAACGGGTGGAATCTTTCGTTGGTATAGGCACAAGGCTGCCTTGATGATACCAGCCACACCTGCCGCGCCTTCAGAGTGGCCCACATTAGATTTGACGGACCCGATGTAGAGAGGAGGATGTTTGGGCCCTCTCCTTCGCCCTAAAGCCTCACCCAAGGCTCCAGCCTCTGTTGTGTCACCAACCCGTGTTCCTGTACCATGGGCCTCTGCGTAAACAATCTGGAGGGGATCTACCCTGGCGTTGCGACATGCGCTTTTCACCAAGTCGACCTGCGCATCAAAACTCGGGTTTGCAATGCCTGGTGTTCGGCCATCGTTGCTAAGTGCTCCTCCTCGCAAGATAGCGTAAATACGATCGCCATTTCTCTGAGCTGCAGAGAGAGGCTTCAGTACCAGAACCCCAGCACCTTCGCTTCGGGAATATCCATCGGCTGATTGGTCAAAACTTTTGCATTTTCCATCTGCAGATAGCATGCCAGCCTGACAAAACCCAATAGAACTTATTGGTGTAAGAATTAAGTTAACCCCGCCAGCAAGAGCCATTGAGCAGGATTTCTGTTTCAGCGCCTCACATGCCAAATAGATCGAGTAGAGGGAAGACGAACAAGCTGTATCCACTGAGAAACTCGGCCCACGGAGGTCAAACTCGTAGGAGATACGGTTGGATACCATGCACGAGTTGTTGCCCGAGTTGGAATACTGGTTCATGTTGTGAAACGGCTTGCATGTGAGTGATGAGTATTCTTGTGCTGTCACGCCCATGTAGACACCAGTCTTGGAACCTCGAATAGAGGACGCCGGTATCCCGGCATTCTCGAGGGCCTCCCACGTGACTTCAAGAAGTAATCTAACTTGTGGATCAAGATGAGCCGCTTCGTCTGCAGAAAATGAACAGAGAAGTTTTGAAGAACAACTGGTTAGTGCCAATTTAAACACAACAAAATGAGTTCATAAAACGCTAGACACAATCTCAAACTCACCTTGACATGAAACCTCCTTTGGTAAATGTAAATGCTCGCAAAATATTATTTTACCACGTTCACGGTTGAAGAGGACTGCTGAGTGACACAGTCGATGAAAATGTTTCAACAAGATACTTTTGCTTCTAGAAGTTGCTGAAAATCGTAGTGTTACCTCTGCTTTAGCATAGTAAACCTATCACTTAGTATTATACCTTAAATTCATCAAATTATATACATACAGAAAATGTAATTAATGTTATTACAATATTTTTTCATTTATCTGCATTCAGTCACAAAGACACCGTTTTGTGTATGGGGAAAATCTCGATAACTGCACTTTGAGTTTTCACGGAGGGACACAAATCTTACTGCTCCTCGTACACGTACAAAACACATTGACTGGAAAGGCCGAAAATTAGGTCAATTAAAATTGTCGTTTTCACAGAGAGCCACACGTCTTTGTTACATTCACAAGTGGTGCAAGCGTAAATTAACATGCGTGCCCCTTCTTCATGTAAAAATACATTGAACAGAAAGGTTAAAAGCCGGGACATGTGAAGTTTCGATTTCACGAACGGACGCACGTCTTTATTGATTGATTTTGGCTAATTAACCACTGTGTTCATTTTTAGTACAGTGGTTCAAGCAAAAGTTTATTAACTATCAATGAATCATTTGAGGTTTTTAAAACTGTTTAAACCATGTTTCGTATCGGTTGTTTTGCAGTTTTGAAACTAGAAGAAACGTCTCTGGCGATTTTCAAGATAACCAGTTTTTCTTCAAATTTACGTGCGGCTCTTTGTACGTTAAAACGGCGAAGATATGTGACAGTAATTGGTTGCAGTTTGTGTCAAGAAGTGACTCAATGTCCGGTAGGCCATGGCTAGAGCTAGTAAAAATCACTGAATAACTAGAGGTCTATGTTTATACGACAACAGAACATGGGGCTTTTCCTGGTACACAGTCTCTGAGATTTTCAAGAAAACTTCAAGAGTCTACAAATATTCACAGGATTAAGTAAGTCACTAATCATGTTGTCACAGACGATACGTGTAAACCTCTTCTGTGTAATCCAAAGTGTGAAATGGATAATGTGTAGACTGGCAATTGGAAGAAACTGACATAATATTCAAAATTTATAGGAAAAAAAATGGTAACTTGGGCTGTTTAGTCTGGGGGCACTCGGGGATGCACACATTTTTTTCCAGGGGGCACCCAAAGACACTGAGCCGCTGCACAGGTTAAGGGGGGGGGGCACCTGGGGGCATGGGCATTCGGCGAGGGGAGGGGGTAGTTACGCAACATCACAAAAATTTCCTAATTACCCACGCATCTACCTGGCCTTCTCAAATTCAACTTTGTGGGTGTCATGTGACACGTGATGACGTCATCATTGTATCCCTCAATAATCACCCATGGCATATCCTTTTCTGTTTACGTATCAAAATGTAACTCATTGTTTCAGTGCTATGGTACGTTAGCCTAGTTTTAACAAAAGTAAAATATAGTGTTGAATATTTGAAATCGGATTCCACATTTAAATCAATTGACACAGTTGGACAAAATTTAAGTCCTCTCTTTAAGTATGGTGTAAAGTAAGTGTAAATTGTCTGGGTCTCGTACACTACTAGTATTACCATTGACTTTAACACGAAAATGCTTGTTTTGAGACAAAAGGTTATGAGACGGATGGATGAACTTTCACCATCCGTGAAAGTGGCAATCAGTGCTGCAAATCTTACTTTAATAATAAACCAATTTTCAAATCGCCGTTACCCTTTCTTACATTGCAAATCATTTAGCGAATATAATGTGTATAGTAATCCGGATTCTTATGTATTGTTGGGAGTGCATTCCAGAGCAATAACCCTTTTGAACGCTAAAAACAATGAAACTAAGAAGTAACAGGCCCAAGTTACATTGGGCCATTAAACAAAATACAGTGCATGTACAACGATTCTTGTTCAGACTAAATGTTGTTTAGGCGCAGTACAAACGAAATGAATGGCAAATTTTCTTAACAAATTTCCCTTCTTTTCCTTTGGCGCTACGCAATGTAGTCCTGAATCAGCCTAGTTCTACGACCTGTCATCCAAATTGGCTTGAAAGCTCCTCTTTTTATGTGAAATGTTTAGTAATCATCGAGAAAAAAAAGCCATGCCAAGTTTTCATTTCCATTGCAGTTTATCCGTTGTCAACGCTGAAAGTTCAACTTAACGTTGTAATTTTTTCGAAGGACACTTTGTTTGCTGTTGGTTATTTTGAATACTTGTTCTGATTTGTTTCCTAGATTCATGAAATTTCGTGAATTTTAACGCACAGTAAAAATCGTTTTCAGATCATTTTAAGCGACGTGGCTTTCTAGAATTTCACAGGACCTCGGAAATGAGTAATTTTGAACAGAATGAAGTTAATAATAATAATAAGAGTAATAATAATAATAATTGACATTTATAAAGCGCCCAATCCATCAAGCTGCTCCCAGGCGCTGTACATCAAAATATAAATAAATAAATAAATAAATAAATAAATAAATAAATAAATAAATATAACCTAGATGTACCATAATCAAAATCAATACTAAGAAACTAAAAATGCTTGTTTAAAAAGGTGCGTCTTCAGCCCGGTCTTAAAACTCTCCGCATTCCTAGACTCTCTAAGATGAACTTCAAGCTGGTTCCATAGACGGGGACCAGCGACACAAAACATCCTCTCGCCATCAGAAGACAGCCTAGTTTTTGGAAGAGTAAGTTGCACAAACTTACCAGGAGGCATATGGAAGAACTGCCTGTCGAACATGTACGGATCTTGAGAGATGTAACCCCCATTTTGGATATACATCTTGCCGGCCATCTTCTCTCCTGGACTCAGGAAGTAGCTGGCGTCGAAACGATCTGGCGGTATGGGCGTGGTGCAATCGAGCCCCTTCTCCAACATCTCCCAGAACTTCTTGACACTGTCCACACCGTTACCATAGCGACAACCTATGCCGACTATGGCAACTTTTTGGTCTTCCCACGAGCGTCCCGAGTCCATGTTTCAACCATCTGTCCTGGAATTACCGGGAAAATTCAAAGATTTATAAATCACCAAATAATGTGTCAGTTACTTTGTCTGCGTCTTAAATCGGTGCGTTTTCTAAAGAAAAGAGCTCTAAATAAATCAACTACTGTGTAGCAACCAGTGTCTTGACCGTAGAATTTGAATTAGGACTATGTGGTATAATTAGCTCTGGACGCTGCATCGATAACGATAACCTCCCAAAAGACTATCCTGAACTTTATCGAACGTCCCTCCAATACAAAACTGCAGTTTTCAGTAAAACGCCTTTGTACACAAAAGCGCTGCCTTAATACAAGAATGATACAATATCAATATACTGCAGCAGTTAGATTGCGGGAAAAGTTGCTTTGTAAGCCTTATGCTAACAATGTTGATTATGGATGATAGTGAAGTTAGTTTGATATTGATAATTTGACATTCCCATAGGTTTGTACAGCGAATGTCTGATGTTGTTTGCTCGACATAGGACATTTCCATTGGTTTGCAATGGGAATTGGCGTGACCACTGTGAGCAGAGGCAGCTACACGAGCAAATCAGTCGTTGCATGGCAGTGCTTGAGATCATCTGTCAATACATCAAGCCAACATTACAGAGATTGTGATAATCATTGTTTCACTTCAAACTAACTGCAGTTATTATTCGCAAAAGAGTTACCGAGTATTTGATCGTGGTCACCTCCCTGCCAGAGGATGAACCAAAACGATTTCAGAAGCGGAATCAGTTTTTGGTCTTTCCAATGTCGAAGACGTCACTTATACTGTGAGTCTTATAACGGTTGCAATAAGACAACTTTACAAATTACCTCTCACCGGAACCTAAACGAAAACATCCCGTAATGAGACAGAAAAATTTTTTTAGGCATTCCTAATCTCACAGAAACATACGCCATAAACCTACGAAATACGCCTCCCCACTAAATTTTTAATACTTTAAAAAAGATTTTTCAGTCTTACCTTTATCTGTTGGTTTTCCTCCGCAAGTCTTTTTGGCCAAATGAGTGGAAATTTGTCGAGCTGGTGAGGTCACCTTTATTTATAACCCTACCCTCTCACTCCCACACGATGGGACGTCCCACTTCAGGTAGAGGTCATGGACACCAATTGTTGGGATCATGGCATTTTGCAATGACGTACTTGCATAGAAGAATCATGGAAACAGATTTGTTTTTCGTCTGAAAATTGATTTTATTTTGGTAATTTATTGAGTTAATCAACCATGGTTGACTCTTTTGATACAGTGTCCATTTTGGCCTTCAGATTTGTTCCAGCTGGCTTTGAGATTCAGTATAAATTTCTTCTTGAAAAACAAGGTCACGCATGAGTCCCCCCCATGCATCAATGGCTGAAAATCAACAGAGGCGGCGTTCTTGTTTTTCGAGTGAACCACTTCAAATGGTTGACGTAAATATGAAAACCACAGTGAACAGGTCAAGGGCGAAACATGGCGTGAGAAAACTGGAATTTTTTCCCCCAGTAACCGATGATTAAGCAAAAGACACAGTTTTCATGAAGTCAGAATACTGTGACCTCCGAAGGGCCAGGGACTGTCCCAGCCTAATTTTGTTTCGTAACTTCCTCAACTTCCATACACTTGTGAACTCAGTGAATAGACACAACCTCCGTTGGGCCCGACAATTTTTTAAGGACCCATCCCGAAATTTGTCTGGGACAAGTTTTGCAGACTTTTTTCCTTAGACCTTCATCATTTCAATCAGTTCTATATTTCAAACTCAATCAGTTCCCTTTTTATGAAGTGAACTTGCAACGTTTCCGACCAATACACTCCTAAAATAACCTAGTCAAATTTTTGACTTGTTTTCTTATTTTTTTTGCTAATTTACTGGAAAATTAGTCTCTGTTTTGGAACTTAATTAACGCCAAACAACAGTTGCTTTAACTAGGCTCTTTATTAACAACAATGAGCCTTGACTAATATTCTATACTCGCGCGCGATGTACATCATACGTACGGGTTTCCTACACTGTTCGAAAGGATACTGTTTATTTGAGCAGACGTTATTCCTGCGCATATGCATGCATGGCTCGTTTGCCCATACTTTTCAAATTCACGGTTCAGCTATTTGTCTTGTGAGCACCCTCTCGCGTATCAACCTCACAACAACGTCTTGACGCAGACCACTGAATATACTGTGCTAAACATCAGATTCGACGGTGCTTCGAGTGGAAATAAATTGCGGGCTGGAGGACATGACACCGACCGCCTTCAAACATTTAGCACAACGTGTATGAAATTGGGAAAACCTGAATATATGCAGATTTTATTTGTTACAGCCTGAGAAGCACTTTTATTTAAAAGCAGCTGTTTAGGGCACAAAGAAGCACGCATATAAACAGGAGAAACAATTAGCAAACCGCCTCTGGTGCAACAACTTTAGGCCTATGGTAGTGGTTTTTAGTTTGAAGTTATGTCGGAGAATAATTTTTGGAAACCAAACGTCCTGTCGCAGAATATTGTGGCCCACGCGAATGTAATATGGACGCAGTTCTTCGTCTATAAAGCACCGAAACACACTCGATCTTCCCAAACCCAAAATCTACTGTATTGTTTCAAACGACCGACAGTACCTCATCAAACTATTTTGTTTTATTTCGCCGAATTCTCGTGTGAATGACGTATCAGTAAAAACACAGTTTTTAAAACACTATCTACCATGCGTACGCAGCTCTCAGAATTACTCAGAAATAAGAAGTGTTTATTATTTTATTTCCCTCGTTGTATTGTATTTACGCCAACTCGCCGTCCAATGGCGTTGCACTTGACAATCATCCATTGCGCATGACAACTGTACCCGCACAACACAGACGAAGTGAAATAAAGAATATGGCGATGACCTCGCTCCCTACATCCCAGTGTGGATACGACTGATCTGCGCTTAGACAAAGTGAAGTCGTCTTAGTAATAAGCATTGTGCAGAGGATCATTCGGTGGAATAGAGATCTGTGCATAGAAAGGACATGCAGATACACTTGCATTTTTATGTACAGGTACATTTTGTTTAGAATGTGATACATGTACGTACGTGTGTGATTGTCAGCTGCTTTGTGGAGCGGCCTTGGCACCACAACGCATGAAAAGCAATTACAAGCTGAGGCCCTGACGTTCACATAAACAAAATCTAGCGTCTTTATTGGACATGCCGTTGATACGCTGAATTATAGTATGGCGTTTGATTGCATCGAGAAAGTCGTCAAGTTGTTCTTTTTCAATTACGGTGGTTTCATCGCACGACACCCGTATCCATTTCTTCTCCTTCCGCTCTTGGCCGGAGCACTAGGTGCTGGAATGGTGTTCCTGACGGAGGAAAACAGCATAGAGAACCTGTACACTCCGGAAAATGGGCAGGCAAAGACGGACAGGAACACAGTGGAAACACTGTTTTCCGAACACGGCGACAACGACACATTAGTGTCACACCTGTCGAGACTGCCACGGTCTGGGAGCGTGATTATACGACAGAAGGATGGCCAGAATATCCTGACACAAGCTGCCATGGAGGCTATTTTGAATCTACACGAGCAGATCACGAACATCACCATCCAATACAACAACCAGGAATATAAATTTACGGATCTCTGTGTCAAATGCGACGGCGTTTGTAATGAGAACCCCATACTAGCCGTATATTATTACAACGCCTCTAATGTGCCGTTGACTTCTCTAACGTTTCCACTCTATACACCAGCCGGTACCATCGTGCCTTATTTTCTAGGTGGAGGATTAGGAGAAGTGACATTCAAATCGAATTCTCAAGATGAGGTAGTTTCAGCCAATGCTGTCCGGTTGTCCTACTTCTTACGTTACCAAGACGACGTGGAGGATCAGCGAAGCGCCTTGTGGGAAGAAAAGTTCTTAGAAGTCGTGGAGGCTTTCACTTCATCGGTTGTCAGCGTCACTCGGGAGGTGTCTTCCACACTGGAAACCGAGCTCGACAGAGCGAGCTCCAATGTGGTCAAGGACTTCGCGATCACCTTCACCATCGTGATCACATTCAGCATCTGTTCCTGTGTGATGCTGGACTGGGTGCGAAGCAAGCCGTGGCTGGCCGGCTGCGGCGTCATCTCCGCCGGCCTGGCCGTCCTATCATCGTTCGGGTTGATGAGCTACATCGGCGTGCCATACATAAATGTCGTCGGCTCAGCACCATTTTTAATCTTGGGTAAGTTTTTATTCCCAAGACAGACCAAGCAAACCCAGATTGTTCCTTCTGTGTAATTCATATATTCAGCGTTCAGCGGGTTATAGATTGGGCCGTTCATCAAACCATCAGAGAAACACGTGAAAAGGCATGTACAGAACATTAAAGGAATCAGGAAATAGAAATATTTTTTTATGAATTTGACTAAAAAACCCTTGAAATTGCATCTTTGGGTTTCAATTAACCTTGTTTGGAAGTTTTGTTTTGCAATTTTAACCCATATTTTGATTTTTTTGTTTTTTTATGCTCATGCATATTTCCATATTCATGAGCAGAACTGTGATGTCATCCAACGCACTGAATTTCAATGTTGCACTTATTAGTGCACAGAAAATTTCTAGATTATTTTTAACCACTGCTATGGCAGATTTTATTTTCTTTGGAAATTTATTGCTGTGTACATATATGGCAATAATCCAGCAAAAATCCTGTTCACAGAAATATTCCCAGATAGCAAATTTGGGACTCACAATTTAAACATGAAAACATGCAACCTGAACCGCGTCTTCCTGAATTAACATCAAAGCAAAAGCGCCCTCACCTGTCCAGAAATGCTTGGTCAATTTTTAATGTTTGAAAAACTGCACCGTTCAGTTCACGTAGCTCAAAAAAGATGTCAAACAGTCTTCATTCATTGAAGAAGAGTGCAGGGATACACAAAAATTGATTCCAAGAAAAATTCTGTTCCTGGTTCCTTTAACTTAGTTTTGTGAAAAAACAAAGTGTGGCGGAAAAGCTATATTCAGATTCGAATCGCCACTAAACTGTAAAGGATATCATAATACTGCTTGAACAGTGTTCCAGCATGAATGCACTTAGCGAATAAATATACAAACGATTTTTTAAAATCCCACAATGATTCATTTAACTACTGTCACCCACAAATTCCAAAATCTGACCATGCAATTCTCTGAGTGATCCGAGTGCACATGGCGAAAGCTGTAAGTATTATAAAATGCACAGAAAAGATTCAAGGCTAGCTCTGTACACGTTTATTAAATTATTTCCAACTAACAAGCCACGGATTGATTGAGATTTAGTCCGACCTTTGCATAGTGCCTACAAATTCACTGAGGCTATTCAACTTACACCTTGAAAGTACAAATCGATCAATATTGCATTCCATCTTTTAAGCTCCAACATAATGATACTCGTGGGTCTCAGGAAGCGAGAAACCATGAGAAAATTTGTTCAAACCGGATCATAGCACATTGAGTAAAATTTGAACCGGGACAGCCAAAGCGGAGGGAGGGCAATTTTTTTTGCAACTGCACTCACAATATTGCAGCACAAGTGCCGTTAAAAACATGCGTAACATTCAAGGACAGTAACGAAGACTGTCCTTTATAGTTTCACGGTCACGTATTATGACAGTGAATGTGTATAAAGTGCTGCAAGTTGTACTGTACATAATTGCACGGTTTTACTAACGAGGTCTTGTCATTGCCTACAATTGTAGCGCGTAGAGGTTTTTCATTGTACAAGCCCGGGTGGATGAAAAGTTGTGGAAAATTTGGGATTTGAAAAAGCCCGCTGCAAGCTACTTTGCACAAAATATACCCATCTTTTAAGACACACGTTGTAAATTCGTCTTTAGGAGAAAATGCACTGCTTGAATGTGTGAGAGCTTCTCTCACATTATCTATTTTCAAATTCATTACTTTTAACAAAAGAGTTTATTTTTACATAAGGAGCTCTCAAACGTTCTGTGCTTGCTCATCTATACAGTGACACTTCCAACAGGTAATAGAAAAACAATAATACCGTATCCCTGGTTGTAATTATTCCTAAATATGATATTAGGTGCCTTATCTTCAGGCAAACTTGAATTGTCAGTTCTGATTGGTCGATCTATGGCACCAAATTTGTGGTACACGTATTTAACCGTATTGCGCGGTTCATATCAAATCCTGCGTAATGCGCTGTACTAACTCAACCACAGATATATTAACGCGCAGACCGCCAAGTCCTATTCAAAACTACATGGGTTTTCGTGATCTGCGCGGCGCCCGACTAAAATCAAAACTACAAGCAAATTCACCCCTTGGTATAAGGAATTTACGCACAGCTGAAGAATTCCAGCCATAAAATTCTATGAAGCCATTTTTTGTATTGTAAAAAAACCCCTCTATTTACTTAATTTGGGCGATAAGTATTCAAAACAAATGCGGTTGCAACAGTTGAAAAGAAGACATAGCAGTATCGAAAAGCAAAAAAGATGAACGTATTTGGAAGCAAATGTAAACAAATACAGGAAATATACGTGCGTTCCTCGTAATGCGCACTAAACGTCCACTGTTCCTCCCATAGTTTGCCCATACTTTTCCAAATCACAGTTATACGCGCAAGACTGGCGGTCTATGCTTTGATAAATGTATGTGAGTCCGTGAACTCAAGGCATTGCGCTATTTTACGCTAAAAGCAAACGCACATCTGCATGACTGTAAATTAAAAACGGCGGGTTTGCCCGTGCTGATCGTCATATGTGTTTAAATGAACGTACAATTCCAACAATGTTCTTTCTTAGTGCAAACCCTGTTGTTTTTGTTGTTACCGAAATAAGTTTAAACACAAATGATTCCCATACATCCTAGATAAAATTGCAGATTTGCGGTAAATCGGTGTTACTGTTTTTGCTGCGCGCCGTATGATATCTTTTGTCTTCTTTTTTATGTAAAGCGCGCATAGGCCCTTTACTTTCTTTACTGCGTATGAATTTGTAATCATTCCTAAATATAATACTAGTTGCTTTATCTTCATGCCTCGTGGCATGAGGGAAACACAGATGCACTACATTATTCCATGTTCCACTCGCGCTCGTGTGATAACTAATATTGCAACTACTTGTTTCTTATACTAGACCTTTAATCAATGATCCCGATAATGTATCTTTAGGATCGATAACACAAAACTGTTGGTCCTTCATCATAGCAGCATAGCAAACTGTGCAGCCTTAATTTGAACATTGCACATTTGCCATCGTCATCAAAATGGTGGACTTGGAAGATCTAGTTTGCCTTAGGCCCATGCAGAAGTGGAACGCAAGCGCTGCTTGTGACCGCTTCATGCCTCATGATGTTTGACAAAGGAAACTATAGGGCTTTTCAGGATGCACAAACTGAGTTTCGTGCGCTAATAAATCGAACAGCATTAAACTACCCTTATGCATGAGTTGAAGTGCATCAATGCCGCCTTTTCCCCTTTACACTTTAACATGTGTTAGTGTCAAAACACGCCTTGGTTTGGGGTGTTTGCTTTAATTTAGTTCCGAGTGAAGATTTTCTTGCGGTCAAGTGGTTCTTTAATATTTGACATGTATTGGAAAGGTGAACTTTTATACGCAAGTGGTGTAATTTGTTTTTCTTCAAGATGAGATGGTTGACCCCAACAGAGAAAAATCGTGACACGAAAAATTACGCCTAGGCCTATAGGTTAAAGAAATTTAGCGAGCAAGTCACGTAAAACGTGTCACAAAATAATTCCTGAGACATGTGAGTCTCTACTGTAATCATAAAATTATCCCCTGCATTACGTTTATTGCTAGAATGAAAAAAAATGGAAAAAAGATAAGAAATTAACATGGTTTTCCCGGTCAATACACCGGTGGCCCGGTTAATTATACTGCAAACCCGAATACTAGCTTCACGAAGGCTACACTCCTTTCAATACTGGATTTACATGCAGCGCTATTTAAGTGCTGGATCATACCCACGTTGTTCAAAGCCTCATCAAAATCTAAAATTCAAAGAGGAACGTAAGTATTTTAAATGACTGCATGCATTTTGGGGCGAACTGTGGTATTTTTGTATTGGTCACAATTTCTTTTTCGTAGAGAGCCTGGGAACCGTGAATATTGGGGTGCTGGATAATCCGACGTTACACGGCGCATATTCTATTTTAATGTGCCAGAATATGCAGTTAAGAGAACTTGTTGCAAGCTTGTTATTTTTCATAATTTTTGTGCAAGTTTATATCCCTGGTTCGCGATTTGCTCTATACATTATAGTTGGGTCTTAGCTGCGCTATCCTTTGCTTCAAATTAAACCACACTGTAGTGATGCTGCAATCACTTAATCGCCTGGGTGAATAAAAAAGATGAATGTTTCCGTATGTTTATTACATCAATCAATTTATCAAATAATTTTTTTTTCTGGGAATATTAACACTGATTTCTCTACAACTTGTGGAGACAGCGCAGGTTTTCTGTCTAGTGGTGTCGGTAATGAACTTTTTTTGCGTGATCAAATAATAGCCAAACATGAATAGAACTTAAGCTGCATTTTCTGATTACCCAGTCTGAAGCCAAAATATAGCAATTTTTAGGAGTTTTAAACTTTGTTTTACAACGTGGTGTACTTTGTAATCCTTGTTTTGTCAGTGGTTAGCTTCAGTGTTATTCCTTTGTAAAGCAATCACGAATACGTTGAAATGCTAATCATAAAATATGGTTACACGCATTACTCAATTACTTGGATCTACATGAATACATTTTATAGTTTCTATATAATCTGATGTACCTAAAGACTATTTTACTTCCGTTCTACGACAAATGAGCCGTTATTGCATTTTACCGCACAAATTTCCTGAAACGGTTACAAAACAAAATCAACATCAAAATGTATTTGATAGTCGGTAAGATTTGGACGCTAATGTGTGTCGTCAACAATGGTGTGTGAAGTATTATTTTGACCATCGTTGCTTTCCAACCTTATCCTTGTTAAATACTGTCAGTTTTCACTAACACCACGATAATTAGCCGCAACATGTTGTCCCCGAAAGCCTGCCATATGCCACCTTAGCACGCGCCATCAACCGATCTCTATCGAACTTCAAGATAACTATATTTAAACGCATAGCTTAAAGAAAATCAAATTCAACATTTCTGCGACGGAATTCATACTGCCTGTGGCATCTTCGTCCCAAGACTTGCGCATGAAAACAATGATTTATTTTTTCAGTTCCCCAAGTGGAATTATTTTATCCGTGAAAAAGTCCGGTAGCGCGCCATCACCGATCTCTATCGAAGATAATTACATCCAAATGCATCGCTTAAAGAAAGTTAAATAAAAAAAATGTCTTCCCAGACATTAAAAATGTCTGGGAAGGAATTTATACTGCCTGCAGCATCTTCGTCCCGAGAAGTGCACATGAAAACAACGATTTCGTTTTTAGTTCAATTCCCAAAAGGATGAAAAAGTCCGAACAGCAAACTGTAGAAATTGAAGGAAAAATAATTAAAAAAAATGTTTGTACTTAGTTTCACTTGAATTACAACCTTGGAGCACACAAAAACACCATAGCAACTGGTGTCTCAGTAAGGTTTAAAAGTTTAAATTTTAAGTCTATGCATGCAAGAAAGACATTATACGTATTTGCACTTTCGAGTGATATTATATACACGATTCACACTTTCGTTCTATCTATCCTTTAAGGTATTGGAGTTGACGACATGTTCATCATGTTGGCGGCATGGCGACAGACTGACGTTCGATGGCCAGTGGAACAGCGCATGCGCCATGCCTTCTCTGAGGCCGCCATGTCTATTACCATCACGTCCATCACAGATGCCCTGGCTTTTGGAATTGGAGCCATCACCTTCTTCAGATCTGTCCGCATATTCTGCATGTACACAGGCATGGCTGTTATCTTTGACTACGCCTTTCAGATCACTTTCTTTGGCGCCTGCATGGTGCTCACCGGCCGACGTGAGGCAGCTAACCGGCATTGTATGTCGTGCCTCAAAGTCAAACCCAAAAGTGAATCCTCATCCACGGCCTACACCATATTCTGCGCTGGTGGTTTATCCCAGCAAGCTTCTGACAGGGACGAAGGTGATACCAATGACCACGCCCTGATGCTGTTCTTCAAAAATTACTACGGCCCTTTCATCACACGCTGGTGGATGGTGATCCTGACAATAATACTGTTTCTGGCCTATCTGGGCACCGCCATCTACGGATGCACCCAGGTTCGCGAAGGTCTCGCTCTCAGAAACCTTGCCCGGGACTACTCTTACGCGGCCGACTTCTTGGACGACGAGATGGAGTATTTCACGGCTTATGGTCCACAGGTTTCGCTGGTGTTTATTGAGCAGAGAGACGTGTGGAATCCCGTGGTGCAAGATCTCATGGAGGACACTCTAGCAAAGATGGAGGCGAACGAGTACACCTATAGCAAGGATCGCAATCTAACCGTGTCATGGCTGCGAGACTACCTTGACTTCCTTCAGACCATCAACCTCGTTAATCCAACCAAGTCGCAGTTCATCAACACGCTGCGCCACACATTCCTGGAGATTGCCGCCTACCAGAAGTACTCGCTGGATATTGTCTTTAACGCTGACAACACCAGTGTTGCGGCGTCGCGATTCTTTGTCACCACCAAAGACTTGGACTCCACCGAAAATGAGCGATACATGATGACAGACTTGAGACAGATAGCCGAGGAGGCTGAGCTACCCAGCATAGCCTACCATCCAGCCTTTATCTTCTTTGATCAGTACGTCGCCATCTTGCCCAACACATTACAGAATCTGGGGATCGCCGTGGGCGCCATGTTGATCGTGGCCCTGCTGATGATCCCCAATCTCATCTGTACTGTGCTGGTCACTCTTTCCTTAGCCTCTATTGTCACAGGGGTGGTGGGATTCATGACTCTGTGGCAAGTGAACCTCGACTCTATCGCCATGACCAATCTCATTCTTTGCATAGGTTTCAGCGTGGACTTCTCCGCCCACATCAGCTATGCTTACATCTCTGCTAACACAGGCTCCCGTCGAAGCAGTGTTGTACACAGCCTCTACTCTCTGGGCATGCCAATCGTTCAAGGGTCTCTCTCCACCATACTCGGTGTCGTAGTACTCGCCTTCACAGACTCTTACATCTTCCGCACTTTCTTCAAGACTATGTTCCTTGTGATCTCCCTGGGGGCGCTGCACGGCCTGCTCTTCCTCCCGGTATTCCTCCTGCTCACGATTCCTGTGAAGACTCGCCGAGTGCAAGACTCCAGCGAGAATCTGAGAGATGGTCGCCTCGCCATCAGCCCACACGACAGTCCGGAGAAAGCCTTTGCCATGCAACCGTATCCGTCAGCCGTCGACAGTGCGAATCGAGAGCCCACCACCGCTTCATACCATCCCTATCGGTCACAGTCAGTGCCATACAGCATCAGCGCCAGTGTTGCGGACTCCAAGCCCTCCTTCATCACCTGCCACCAGCAGCCATTGCAAAACAGTGACCATTGGCAGAAGTGGGCTTTGTCCGGAAATTTTGCCATTCCTAGAGCAAGGCCTACTTCAGCCCATAGTATGAGGGAGGGAATTTACCCTCCATAATCCAGCAAGCAGAAGTGGCCTCACTTTTAATTTGGGCACGTGCACAGTTGGGGCTCTACGTTGCGAAAAAGTTATTTATGAGGGCTGTGTCAGTTTCAGGTGAGGGTTTACTACAGCAGAGCACTCCCCGGAGTACAACCTGCCACATTTTGGCAAAATTATCATTTGAATGATATATATTTTGTAAAAGCTGAAAGTAAAACGTTTGCTGTGAGTTTCTGAAGTGTGTATTGTAATCGGTGTTGGAAGTTATTTTTCCATTCTGTTGGCAAAGATTTCGTTTATGTCTGTATTTAACTATGACATTATTATTATCCACCAAGGACCCTTCTCAGAAACGATTGGTGTTTGTCACTTTTCCTTCGTATGATAACGATTTTTAAGTAAACGAGACTGCACAGATTGCACGTTCATTTTGTCGCATTATTTCAACAGTGACAGTTTAACTTTTAATTAAAGTGAAGTCTTGTTGAAATGGATGAAAAGAATTGGTTTCAAATTTCTCAGTTGAAAAAAGAAATACCTGTTGATTTGTTTTACATTTTGAGAGACTTTACATCAATAAGTGTTGTTTGCCATATCGTTTTAAACAATTGATACCAATCACAGACATACAATTGCTTAATTATTTCTAAGCAAAGCTACATTTAAATATGATGTCAACATGCTTGTATTAAAAGTAAAGTGTACTTTTTGCCATTGTGCATGTACGCCATTGCCGGATAAAACATCCCAAAAGTCACGTAAAAGAGGCCCTTTCCAGCCACATTTGATATTGATCAATCAAAATTAATATATATGAATCTGTATATAAATATCCCTTTATTCGGACTCGTATTTTGGGTTTCCCTTTTTTCTATATTTTTAAAAAGAATAATGGTTATTAGTCTGAATTTCTTTATTGATCTTAAATTCTTCATTTGAAGTCTAACGTCAGCACTATCTTTACGGTTTTGTTCAATAACTCTGGCATTCGAATTCTTGGAATTAGACAAAGGAATGGTCAGATCAAGACTATGAGATTTCAGGCCCTGCAAGTTAAAAAAGGCCTTGGAGGTGGGAAAAAGCAAAAAAAAATAATTCTCTTAATTATCCTCCCGGGTTTAAAGTGCACTCTCTACAAGGTCGAGAAAGGTTTATTGCATGGGAAGGAAATCAACGGAATACTAAGGGAATAAAATGTGCTTGGCCGGTCTTAAACGTTCTCCAAGGTAAATACAGAAATTTTCTTGCTGCATTGTTAAAAACGTTTATTACTCAATGTGAATTTTTGGAAATATTAGTAACGATATCTATGATATGAACTCACAGAATTATTTTTGTTTGGTATTGATTGCAGTGTTTTAACATCTTGGGTGAATTACGGAAGTCAACTTTTCTTTTCAATTTGTTATTGGAAGAAATGAAAATAAATGGTGGCACACAAAAAGTGAAAGTTTTTAAGTTTATTCATTTGACGCAGGTTGTGTGATAGTAGGCGGTGGACAAGATACAACTGTGCTGTCCAGCGCAGATGTGGTCTCTAGTGAGGTGCTGATTACGACAAACGATCCAGTTGAAGGTGGTCTGCTTTCAGTACGACTGGCTGGTGACTTTCTCGCTTCATCCTCCACAGAGCCTTGTGGTGATTTGACATTAAGCACTGAGCCTCTCCGTTTACTCTGAATAGATTCACTGGATGCCTGTCTCGATACTGCTTTATCTATTAACAGCTGCTGCGCTCTATTTGAGGTGGAACAAGGGCGGGATGGAGCGGACCCTTTGATCATGGCTTCTGAAGGTGAATGCATGGATGAACTGCAAAGGCCTATAGCTGTGGAAGCAGCTGGTGATACTTTGATGAAGCGCACGAAACAGCCTGATGCTTTATTTGACATAAGCTTGCCGACGCTTGAGGACGTAAGCTTCCCCGACCTACGCCTGGCACTGAATACTGACGGCGCTGGGCTGACCTTGTTCAAGCGGACAGATTCAGTCGACGGTAGCTTAGTGACCCAGGATCGCTGTTTGGTTCTTAGGAACCACCTCAGTGATTGGCAGGAGCTTGATGCTTCTCATGCCTCGAGATCGGCTTCTAAGAGCTGTGCGCAGACATTTTCTCAGGACCAGGGTGGGCTTTGAATGCGAGCAGTGAGGAAGTACACAGTCTTGGCTTGGGAGAAGCTGAAGTAGGTGACCTTTGTTGAGATCGACGACCCAATGCAACCGAAGTTGACTCGGCTAGCCGTGATATTGTGGCCAACGAGGAAACATGTGGCTTAGTGTCCGGCTCTTACCATGCATCTCCTTGAGACTTGACTATAATAAACAAGCATAATGGCAGAATATTTATGCCAACATATCATGAAGTTTATTTGTGCTTTGTACAAAATATAATGAGGAAGCTATGATGGTAATACATGTACCTATCATCTTTAAGCATACTCTTTTTCTCTCCTGCAAAGCTGGGTCTCTTTTGTACTGGTGATGGCTGTCTATAAACATCTTTGCCACCTTTAGGCTGCATACTTTCGGCACTTGTGGAGGGCGACTGACCTATTGCTTCAACATGCAGTTCAGTGCATTTTGTTATTTTATCGTCTGCTTTCACCGCCTCTTCTCCGCTGTCTTTTACAGCCTCTTTCTGCACGATTTTTGTAATGTCCAGAATCGCTTGCTCTTCTGTCGTTTCTTGTTCTTCCTCTTTGTTTGGAATTTGTCTTTGTTTTCTCTAAGTTGCCCGGAGTCAGGTCCTTGAACAGTGTCAACCTCCGATCTCTCAGTAATTTTCTCTGTGTAGGGTTGAGTTACAGAATCTTATTCCTTAATACTTTTCATCTCTTGGATGTGGTTTGGATCTACATCACGAGGCTTCAGTGCATCATCTTCGGGAGTAGACGTGCTTTCTACACCTCTCTTTGGATTCAGAAGGATCATACTTCTGACTACTACAGACAGCCGACAAGTTGCCGACTATAGCTTCGTCTGAATTTGCGTCTGTCAATGCTTATCATAAAGAACTGTCAGGAAAATGTTTTATGAGTCTCTCAATGTCGATATGGAACTGGGCTTAACTCATCATACTCCTGAAAAATCACAACTCCAAGTAATAGATGCGAATTAGAAGCACATTAAAGGGAAGCAAGTCGAGAATCAGTGTACTAAAATATTAAGAAGACGTTGTGGTTCCAATAAAGTTTACTTAGCGAGTAACTTATTGCAGGTAACACATACACCGTTGACAATTTCGGCAGTGTTAGTAGAAATGTGCATTAGTTTGCCAGTGAACGTTATCCTCATAAGCAAGTGCTTCCTCGATTTCTGTTTCTCCCAGCAATCAAGAGGATCTGGTTGAACAAAACCGTCCTGCTTCCCTGCAAGAGCTGTGATGTCACATTGGAAAGGGTTCTCATGGTTTTCCATGTAGGCCTGGACAATTTCTATCAAGGCCTCTATGCAGGGTAACATACGTCGCTTTAAAGCAGTGTTAAAGAAGGTCTTGTCATCCATGAAACTGAAGTTCACTTTCGTGATCTTCTTGCAAAAAGCTTAGGATAGTCATCATGCGTCTTCCTCAATTTGTCAAAAGTTTCGGGCGAGATGTCGAGTCCCTCTGGATGAGGGTAGGGTAATGTCGGAGCATAGCATGCAATAACGAAGAAATGATGGGGACTGATGTTACCTTCGTTCAGACAGAGATGCGCAGCTTCAAATGCATTCAGGCTTCTCGTGCTGTGACCGAAAAGAACGAAGGGAACATCTGACAGATAGGGTTGAGCTTTTCGTGAACTAGGTGTACGATGTCTTTCAAGTTGACGGGTGGCTGTTCGTCTTCATGCCCTTCCCATCCTAGCAGCTAAATCATCATAACGTGGATGCAAATACAAGCATCGGCTTTATCCAGTGCGTAACTAGTGAAGGTCCTGCGCTGTTTTAAGGGCACCCAAGGTGCTGACTGAGAAGTGTGAAGAAAGTTTTGATGACCAAGCCCTTGGCTTTTTGGGACGGAAGTTTCGCAGTTTACTGCAGAAGGCTGTCATTACTGTTAGAACGGTACACGTCGCTGTCTTGAAACAATTCTTTCATCATGGATATGGTTCCGTAACTATGTTCTCTGCAGTGTTGTATCATGAGGGCACGGTATTTTTCTGCCCAGAGTTTCAAATTAATTTGAAGGAACCCGAAAACCCAAGCTGCTGTTAGCGAACCGACAAGGCACTGCCCATAGCTGCCAGAACCTCGTTTGGGCTCATACTTCCCGCTCCCATCTTCTCCCACATTTGAAGTAGACCACTTCTAACTGCAAATCCAACATCATTAATCACACCTATCTGCACCGCAGTGGCAGGTAAGTTGTGACTGCGACGATAATGGGCGAGAGCGTTGAGGAAGACATTGGCAGCACAGTAACTGCCTTGTTCTGCATTGCCAACCAGAGATACAACGGAAGATGTCATAATGAAATGACTGAGTTTTATGTCAAATTTCTGAGTCAGCTGGTGTAGCAGAAGTGCTCCATAAGCCTTCGGAGCCATGACTCTGTTCTAAGACTTTGCAGTGATATTTTGGTAGCGCTTTGTAGCAGTGACTCTGTTCCAAGACTGGGCGCAATGCAATATGACTCTCGGAGCAGGCCAACTCCCATTCTTCATGTTTTGCAGCACTTTTTCTGCATCGTAGGCATTGGAAATATCCATATGAATGTGCTGGACCTGAGCACCTACTTTCATTCCCTTCTGCTTGAAATCTTTCAAGTCGTTATTCATTCCCCCTCTTGAACCAACATAATATAGAGCTCCTCTTGATATCAACCACCCTAAAAGGCGGAGACCAAACCCCCTTGTTTCCTCCTGTAATGAAGTAAGACGATTGTCCCTCAGCAACAAAGCAGTCATTCTCTAGAGAAGGCAGTAGCAGTATCTCGGTTGATTGAACATAGATAACTTCGTTTGTAGGAATGTCCACTTTTTTGCTGCCGGAGAACACAGTTTCTTCAAGTTGTTGTGTTTTTAAGCTATCGGGTGACCATCCTTAACTCTAGGGTTAAACATCTCCCAGAGATCAGACAAGGTATTTGAAATCTCAGCTCTGGGATAATCCATTCACTGCTTATCTTATTGAGGATCAGTATCGAACGTAACAACCTTCACCTTTGAGGGAGCACAGAAATTCTTCCTTCGTATCCTTGTCTTTGCATGATCACAACGGTAGTGTTTCTTCCCAACGTTGGCAGTAGAGAATGCAGTGTATGATCCAGGGAGGATTCTGTCAGAGACAGAGACAATATGTCGACGGATGCTTCAACCAATTCATTCAGGGACTTGACAGATATCCCAGTATGAGATAAATCAAGATCATTAGGACCATCTTTCAACAGGAATGCTTCAGCACCCAATTTATTTGATAGGTGCATAGTTGCAAAATTACAACTATCAAGGGAATCAACCTTCAAACTGATACATACCCCTCAGATATCGGTACACTCTGCTTGAAGAATATAGCCGTTGGAAGGCAATCGCTGGCCTTGAGGTGGGAAGGTACCTCTGTTAAACCTTTTGAGAGAGATGATTTAACGGCTTAAGTCCTAATTATAAGTCTTGAATATCTTTGGAAGTTGATCCGTTGACTATACCAGTGTAGACAAATGTATGGCCCCGACTCCATGGAAAGCTGTAAAAGATGCAAAGCTTCAGACTTTGTTGTGTCTACGACAGTTACATCAAAGACATCTTCTTTCATCAAGTTCAGGATGAATTTACTTCCTGCTTACCCGGGAAGAAAACTAGCTTCTTGGCGGTTTAAATCTCAGCTGGCTCATTTGTGATTGTCAGAGACCCAACATTTTCCCAAGCTATTTTCCAAACCTGAGTCTCCACACTGTCAGTTTAAGTGGTTTCAAAATAAGTTGCCTGAGAAAAATACTTTCTTTGTGTTTGCGTCTGCCAATTCAATATCGCAAAACCTCACCTGACATGATCATCTAAAGGTCTGCTAAGTCTGAAATCAATCTGATAAGATTATTAAAGAACTATCAAAGAAGTATGAAACTATCAGAGTCCCCTGTCAAAAAATTAAGTGTACAAACCCAATGGAGAAATGTCTGAAAAGGAAAAAAACTTTAACGAAAGTAATACATGTATCTGTTTCGGCAATGAAGCCGAAGCAGCAAACTAGCGATAAGAAAAGATCAGTACATACAAGTAAATTCCCCGGTGAAGTAGCAAAGCTCCTGAAGTATGGTGAAGTTATCCGCCAAACTGAGAGCGGAGGGGGCAATTTTAACCACGGTGACGTGACATTTCGAAAGCTCCACCAAACCATAGAGCTTTCATTCGATCTGTTCCACATTGAGCTATACCTTAAAGCCTTCCCATGGGGACTCCGATTCACTGACGGTGTGGGAAACAACAACGCTCGTCATAAACTTGCTTTTCGAGCCACTAATTCAAGTCTCCTCAAGGGTTTC
This sequence comes from Acanthaster planci, assembly GCF_001949145.1. The sequence goes on from NW_019091419.1 coordinate 1,671,278, forward strand.
TGCTTTCGGTTCATTCGAGGGCAATACTGCGACGGGCCATGCAGTTTCAAACATGCATGTTACCAATGCTCAGGCAATCATTCTGCAGCGCGGTGCTGGCAAGCACGGCCTCAATCCTTCCCAAGTAGATCACCAGGAAGGGGATCATTCACAAAACCTACAATGGCCGGATTCGGCCAACAGCAATCCAAATTTGTCAACAACGGCACCCAAAAATTCAATCCAGGGGTGGTGCTTCAAGAGGGCGGGGCCAACCCACCCATGGACAAACCAACAACTCCAGTAAACAAAACAATGTTACAATCCTTGTTAAAAGGATACGATCCGGAAATTTGTCAGTATCTAATGGATGGTTTCACATTTGGGTTTAAGCTGGGTTTTGATGGTTTGGGAAAAGAAAGACTTTCTAAAAATCCACGATCTTCACTGGAGCAGACCAGTGTAGTTAGCACAAAAATCAAAGCTGACCTCGATAATAATAGAGTTGCAAGACCATGGGTGAACACCCGTGAAAAATGGAACCCACTGTTGTAAACTGTAGTTTTAATAATAAACCAGTTTCCAAATCGCTGTTACACTGTAAATAAAAACACTCTAGTGGGTATCTGGATTTGTTTTGTCAGGAGTGCATTCCAGAACAAGAACTCTTGATTTTCGTTTTCAATGTATTTTATTCGTTTCCTATGCCTACTTACTGTTGTAATATTTTCGAAGGACACTTCGTTTGCTGTTTGGTTGTTTTAAATCCTTATCCTGATTTTTGTCCTGATTCATTAAATTTCGGGAAATTTAAAGCACGGCAGAAATCGTTTCAAGATCTTTTTAAGCGACGATGCTTTCTAGAATTTCATAGGACCCCAGAAATAAGAAATTTTGAAAAGAACATTGTAAGAACTCACCAGGAGGCATGTGAAAGAATTGCCTGTTGAACACGAATGGATCTTGAGAGATGCAACCACCATTTTGGATGCACGTCTTGCCGGCCATCTTCTCTCCAGGACTCAGGAAGTAGCTGGCATCGAAAGGATCTGGCGGTATGGGCGTGGTGCAGTCCAGCCCATGCCCAAGAACTTCTTGACATTGTCCACACCGTTGCCATAGCGACAGCGTATGCCGACAACGGCAACCTGTCGGTTTTCCCGCGAGCGTCCTGCGTTCATGTTTCAACCATCTGAGGCAGAATTGGCTTCTCAGTCGCCCTGTAAATTACCGGGGAAATTCAAGAAAGGATGTACATATCCCCAAACAATGTATCAGTTAATTTGTGGGCACCTAAAATCGATGCTTTTCTTTCTATGGAGGAAAGGGCTCTAAATAAATCAACTACAGTGTAGTAACCAGTGTTCTTGACCGTAACATTTGAAATAAGCTACACCGACAACTTTAAGCTTCCAAGAGACTATCCAAAACTTTATTGTATGTGCCTTCAGTGCAAGACTGTCGTTTCCAGGTTTCAATAAAATATCTTTGTAAACAAACGCCCTGCCTTCACACAAGAATTATACAGAGTAATATCGATAGACTGCAGCAGTAAGATTGCGGAAAAGGTTTTTTGTAAGCCTCAAGCTAGCAATGTTGATTGTAGGTATTTTCACTCAAAAGATATGCATACTCTTGTATAATGAGAATGGCCCTTTATCAATAAAAATTGTTTTCGAAACTGAATTTTATTATTGGTCAAGTGCTGCTTTAAATTAGACGTACAGTAAATCTTAATCAAAGAAACAATATTTGTATATAGGACTTGTAAAAACTTCGATAGAAACTTATTAACGAAGGTCAAATTAAAAAAATAATGTGCCCTTCCATACAAGGCCGGTTTAATGCAGTGACACATATTCTTTAGTGAAATCCATTTGCAAACATATTTTTCGCAATCACAGACACTGGCGTGACCGAAAGTGTTACCAAACCACTGTAAGCAAGGATCAGCTTTACGAGCGTGTAAGTCGTTACATGGCAGTGCTTGAGATCATCCGTCAATACATCAAGCCAACATGACAGAGACTCTGACAAGCACTGGTCCACTTCAAATTAATTGTAGTTATTTTTTGCAATAGATTTAGTGAGTGTTTGATCGTGGTTTCACCTCCCCTGCCAGAGGATGAACCAAAACGATTGCAAACGCGGAATCAAGTTTTGGTCTCTCAATGATGACGACGTCAATGATATGTTCCAACTAAGTAGCATTCTTATGTTGTATATTGTAAGTCTTACACGGTTTAAATGAAAGCTTTCAATATCAACATTAATATATTGACATCTTACAGTTAGCATAGAATCGAAATGAAAAAAAGGAGTAGGCTAAATTCCGTAATCAGACTGAAAAAAAGATTTTGTAGACAAGAAGCATACTGTAACGTTGACCGCTTCTGAGGTCTGTCCACGCCGATACAATGAGGCCTTTTTCGTAGGTTGCCTTGGCTCTCAGCAGTTTTTTTCGGCAGACTTTCCTGAAATTTGCTCCAGACGGAAAAAAAAAAAAATTGCAATGTGTTTCTCACAACGGTATTGCGCCAGTGCTGCGGTAACGGGTCTCCCAGGCTGACCGTTAGGGGCCCACCACACAGCTCTATCATGGATCCGTGCTAGCGCCCTCACCGGTACGTCATCCTGCGCCGACGTTACAATACAGTTTTAAAAGCTATAAACCTACGAAATGCACCTCTCCACTAAATGTTCCATACTTCTTTCTGGAGATGTCAGCCTTTTATCAGTGGTTCTCCCGCAAGTCGTTTTGGACAACAAATCTGATAATTCCCACATGATGGGACGTCCATATCGGGTGGAGGTCACGGACACCTTTAGAGCCTGAAAGTTAATTTCCGATGGCACACTTGGTAAAAGGGAAATTGGTAAAAGGCAAAAGGCTGATTGGATATCTGATTTAGCTAGTCACCTGCCCTTGCCCGTCTGAACGACTAACTTGACCGCTGTATCGAACGACACATACTTTACCTTATCATTCGTCAATGAATGAAGTCGTTAATCGACCCCCGTTTGGAAATGAAAAATGATGTACCAACCTGAAAATCCTTGGCACTTTCTTTGGCACAAGTCCAATAGGGGAGCACTACAAATTCTAAAAAGGGGGACACGCAAAGGGTCCTGCGATTTTACCTGCTTGAATCTCTTTTGCAAGTTTCTGTTGTACCATTTCGGGTCATAATGCAGCCGATCGCAGCCAGTCCGAGACTCTATACGTTCTAAGGCCAGTGTACCCAATCGGAAATCCCTTGGGAAAACCCCTCAATAAAAAATGCTCTATCTGAAATGTTATGATCATCGCTCAGTAGCGAAAGCAAGACCATCAAGTTAATTGGCGTTGGAAGAACGAAATTTGGCTTTGCCAGTTGGGAGAGATGTTGAATTTTTATTTGACGTAATTGCGCCTTCTTGGGTACCAATAGGGACATTTGTAGCGGGGAGTCACTTAATCCTTTTGCCAAGCCCCCTCTCTCCACTCCTGATTGGTAACGCCTTTGACCGTTCTGCATTCGGCAAACGGCTGCCCCATGCCCGGAACGCGCGCATTTGTGTTGATATTTACACCCCCCCCTAAATTGCATCAGTTCGGACTGTTAAAAGCAAACCACAAGCCGCTGGTATTCCCCACCCGTGACGGACCCCGCTTGCTAGTGTTACCCTAGTTGCATCACAGGAAGCTACTGTCAGCCATAATTCAAAATCTTATTCGCCTCATGATCTGTTAGGCCGAGTTTCTAGCCGCAGACGAAACTGTTCGTCATAATACTTCGCCAACCGCGGCCTGGGAACTGAACCGACGCCGTGCACACAATCTCTGTATATTTAAGAAGTTTGTTGACCCAGTGAGGAAACATCATCAAGTAAACACGAATGTATGAAAGGCTGAGACCCAATTGTCCCATGAATCAAATTTGCCTTGCCAGGTTATTTTAGGCCCAGTCAAACGCAAGAACATTTTATCATAATCAATGACAAGCGCAATTTCAGTTGCGCGACTACTTCTGGTCAACTGTCCACGAGCTGCCACCTGCCGTAAACGATGGAGAAGTAACGACAGGGCTACAGGAAACTACTACCACCCCCCACCCCCGAATTATAATCTGTACTAAATGTACTTTTAAATGGCGCATTACTCAATATTTGGCGGAACTCACCGGCAACGTGACTGATTGAGCCGCCTGCCTCTGGCTGGTTTCAGGGGTAGGACAACACCGCACGAGGCATAAAAGCTGAAATACAGTTTAAAGTCCAGGCACTCCTCCATTCCTGGCTGCGACCGAAAGTGGCGCCATCGCCTTGGTCAAGAATGCTGCAGAATGTGTGGGCTGATTCAATCCTCCTTGTTCCGGTGCGGGCTGGAGCACGCTGGCAAGCTGGCAAGGCATCCGCATTGGTGTACGCTTGACTGCATTTGCATGCTAGCTGATAATTCCATACTGACTCGTCGTCCCCATCGATGCATGCGGCACTGCATTTGTAGTCTGATGGTTAGGACCACTGGCGCATGCTGGACTACATGTACTGTACATTTGCACTCATCGCAGCCTAAGTTGTTAACCCGACAGGTGCAGGGAGCGCCGTTGTCGCCTGCGTTGAGGGCTGGGCCACCGCTGATTCCTGACGTGATGCATCATTGGCACTTTTCCCGCCTTGGCTCCCACCTGGGACATCGCGGCTCTGTCCTTCCTGACGTGCCGATCCCTCTGGCGTGGCACCCGGGGTTTTGCGAGGTCTCTGGCGGGGATGTGGTCCTGCTTTAACTAGGCTGTCTAGCTGCTCGTTTGCACCTTGGCCTACCACGCGGCATTTCCTCCTTTCGCTGTATTACTAATCAGGACCCTCTCGGAGAATTCCTCAATATACTCGCATAACTCAATAGACGATTTTCCGAGTCCGTCTATGAAGTGTACTAATGTCTCCCGAAGTTACATATATGCACCCGAAATATCTTTCGACAAGAGACGCTAATGAAAAACGGGATTAAATTATTACAAGTGACCACTGATGCGGAATACGTGAATCAGAGACAAAAAGGGGCATTCCCAGAACTGGCCCTAGCTCATTTCGCGCGCTCCCACTGAACCCCATACGCTGATTGGTTAGCGCTAGGTTTTTTGCACTGCTCCTTGGCCTGCTAATATCACGTCCGCAAAGTTTACAATCAGACGCTGTAGGCGGCCGCTTGCACACGGCAGAAAGAAATATTCTCTCTTATTGGCCAATCCAAAGGACCAGTCTAGAAATCATCTGCCCTCACACGAGCGGTGCCCCTCAACGATGCGCGCTTCTGGGTTAAACTGTATTTTAGCCTTTTCAGCAGGTGGCGTCGAGTGTAATATATTTTACCCATTACGGGGTAAAATGTGTTATGAGTACTGGGTTCGATCCCTGTCAGTCAGTAGTAAAAGGCTCAAAGAAAAACATTCCCGACAAAACGCTGTGTTTGTTTCGCAAAAACACAAGTTTTGTTTCCTAAAGTCCCTATCAAAAGCCACTCGACTTTGTATACGATTTTCTAGAAGCCAGATTTGTCATTTGCAATCTCGTATCATCACCAAAGTTCAACCGGAGAAACACCCATAAATATATGCATACATGGCTCTACAGATTTATTATGCAATACAGATTTTTGTCATTACACCTCCATTGACTTTGTTCACAGTTTCTTGAAATCGTTTTATCAATTTGCTGTCTTGCATCTACATCAAAGTAACACGAAGCAAAGCCTTTGATACAAAGATGTTCATAGAATGATATCACGATGACCTCATTAGGTGACAGTGTACAAGCAATTTTATTCTAAAATTTCTAATCAATACCAATCAATTTGATCAACCATATCTTCCGGCATCATCTTTTCTGCGGAAGTGATAAAGTTTGGTCTTCATTTTTATCTCGTGTACGTAAAATTGCGTGACCCTTGCTGGTGGGAACCGAAAATGTTTTATTATTAAAAATTTGTAACAAATATGAACTTACTTTCAACGGTGCTTGTCCCCAAGCATAAAGTTTTTTCAAAACGTGAGTCCGTGAAATCATGCAATATTTGAGCCCTCTGGTTGCAGGATAAAAATACAGAGGTATTTGGAGTTGATATCTGTAGCGAAATTGAAAGCGGGGAAACATCCATAAATCGTATAAATAGAATTTTCCTTTTTGGATCTTAATTTTTTAGTAGAAAATAGATGAAATAGTCCTTTGGAAAAATGATAACATGATGACGTGATTATCGGTCCTGTGAAGTCATCCATTATGTTTGAATTTCAAGCTCATGAACGGTAGGTCTGATTGGGATAAAATTTTGTTTGTAGATATATTATTATTAAAATTAAGGTGATGTCATGATGATGTCATCAAGTGGCTTTTATAAAATGTTCTATTCGTAATTTTCACTTTTCTGTCAAAATACATTGTAACTAAACAAGATAACGTTACAATTCTATTTGCAAGACGCTTACTATGCCTAATGGAACTGTGGGTAATTTATAATATTTTGTGAAGGCACGAGTACGGTTTTTCAAACACATTATAAACAGCATCCGATCAGCACGATCATTTTCATGCAGATGCGTGACAATAACGTCATCAGGCAATTTATTTTTAAATGAATAATACTAATAAAAGACATTGACTATGTGCACAGTTTTCTTAGGGATTTTATGTGGTCACATTGCAGTTTTTCTTTTTCATCTAAGTGACATCAAGGAACAGCTTTTGTGCGTAGATTGTTCTGGTATAGTTAAATCGTGATAGTATCAACATGTTATGCCTCCAAAATTGAATTCTTGGCAGGCCAATATCTCTACAACCATTAATCCCACTAAGATGGACGCTTTGCATGGACCGCCAAACAAGTATGTGTTATGTATGTTAAAATAGGGATGAAGTCATAACGATATCATCAAATCGATCATTGTTTTTTCTTGTGTTTCCGTTATATTGACAAATTTGTTGAGCGATGATAAATTAAATTAGAACAAAGGATATTTCAAGTTTATTTTCTTGAAAGAGTTCTGTTGTGTTAACCAATTCCTGTGATTTTACGATGACGTAGTGAAGTGATAATTTGTAGATATTTCAATATTTCAAAAATAATTTTTCATTAATAAAAAATAAGTCAAAAATTACCTGCAGCTTGCATCTTTATGCAGGATGCGGAAAAGGCCTCTGGTATGTTGCAAACAGACAAAGGATCTCTAGTTTTCTTCTTTTGTTTGTTTAAGTTTTTCTACTTTGGTAGTTAAATTAAATTTGGTGACTCTTCATAATTGACAGACCCTCAGACAACCAGCTAAGGATGGCCCTAAAAGGAATTCATACCGATGACGTCATCTGGGGTCATGTAAAATAAGATTTTTTCGTATGCTTTATATGCGTTTCTCTAAAGCCAAACATGTAAGCAGTGTTATCAATCTGGCATCATATTAGGTTCATCGTAAATCCACGAGCCGTAGACGGTCTCTGAGAAGTCGTCATGTTGATGTCATCACGTGCCATGTGATATGACATCAAGTTCAAACAGGTTGAAACCTGGGCCCAAATACACAGATCTGCTTGATAAATAGTAGAAAAGTCGTGCTAATTATATCAGAAAGAAATGTCTAACCTAAAATACTCGGAGTACTTGCTCGGCGTAGTTCTGCTAAGGACTACGCACACATACAGATTTATTTTGTAACGTCTCTAAATTTCAGCAAATCTTTCCTCCGAGGTTAGCACGCTTTGGCTGTACTTAAGGCTCATGGTCTGCATGAAATACGTGGAGCCTTTGTTATTGTGCGCTAAGCAGAGGCGTGAAATGGAGTCCTGTTAAGTATTTAAAAAGATGGAAATTGACATAGCACACGGTATGACGTCATAAGGTGACGAGCCAAGTGACACTAAAGTTGCACTGTTCCCAGCACTGTATCTTCGGAAAAATGTGTCGAGATTGAACCCTGGGAGATACTGATAGGGAGGTGCTACAATGGAAACTGACATCATGTAATGATGACCTCATCAGGTGTTACGGCACGCCTTATTATTGTTGCACACTTCTGAGTAGTATACCTTGTGAAGTATTTGCTGATTGGGTTGAAACTGGTTATATACATAGCGAGGGAAGTGTTTGACACACTTTTCGATTATAAGTCATCCTGTGTAGGATAATCGTTTAAGTACAACTGTCGGCAAAGGATTACTTTTTCGACAAGCTCAACCGATCAACTTAAACATAAAATAATCCAACATACTTCTGGAAATACTTCCGTGCATCGTAACACAAAAATTTATTAAGCAAACGCGTTTTAAAAACGTTCGCATGATTAAGCATACTTCTGTATGGTCAAGCCACTATTCAAAATTTATTAGCTTCTTTTATAATCAAGAAACCTTTTAAACTGAAAAGGGTACATGTATTCATGCGTTAAAAAGAACACAACATTTGCGTTAAAAGGAACACAATACTTGACTGTGTTTTCAAACAACCTTTCAAAAGTACTTATACCCGCCTGTTGTATTACAATCCCTTTTATTCCTGCTTATTGTCAAATTTATATTTTTGAGTTGAAGTTCTTATTCATAATAATTGAAAAAAAAAGTAGTGCCCAGTGCTGTTTTTACAACCAGAATTAAAGTACCCTGGCACAGTAACCATCACATACAGCTTGTGATGTTATTGACACAGATGAGTGAACAAACTAGATCGACGTTGAGGTTACTGAAATCGGCACTGTGACAAGTTTGCGTATGTGATTAACATGGCAGGACCATGCAAGTGTGAATAATACCAAATGCCTTGTATACCATGGCAAAGAGGGCATTCTGCCTTTTCTAGAAATATATTTCTCTTTCCCATATATAAAGTAATTTTTATCTAGGTATACTTTTATGTTAACACCATGTAGAAAAAAAATGAGGCTGAAATTGGCAGCAATCAAACACTACTCTTCAAGTCCCCAGTACTACTTCAAGAGATATAATGATTGAAATGTTGCACTGTAGAAGTTATGATTGAAACGATGAACCTTAATTGTCACTTGACTTGTCGTCCAATGACGTTATCATCACATGATGTCAACTGCGGCCTATAACTATCCCCTATGAAGCTGTCTCTAAAGTATAAACTCAGTGGGACTTATACTTCAGGATATATAGCGCTTTAAAGAATGCACCTCTAATGACAAGTGACTTGTCTTTAAATGACAACATCATCACATGATGTCAGTTTTTGTCTATAACACTACCCTTTCTAGCGATCTGCAAAGTTTCAAACAATTGGGAAATGTTCTCGAGGAGACTTTTCACGTAATGACGACATCATCACGTGATGTCAATTTTCGTCTATAACACTTCCCTTTCTAGCTATTTGCTACGTTTTACCGAATGCGACCTGCACTTCAGGAGATAAAGTTTTGACGTTTGCACCTCAGACGGCATGCCACATGACACCTGATGACGTCATTACGACGGTTTAGTTCCTGGACCCTCTCCAGATGGTGGACTAAGAGTGTGCACTTATATGTGTTTGGTCAGAACGATTTAAGTGCCAAAGTCTTGCCGTTGAAAAACGTGTACACAACATAGGCCTATGGGAAAAAAAATCTATAATAATTCGGGTAATGACGTCATGATTCAGCATACATCTTCAGTCTGACTGGGATGGGACTAAAGGAAGGGGCACAAGTCGTGTGTAGAACTACCCCGTGTTATCTCTATGGGGGAAAAGTGGGGGAAAAAAAGAAAACAAACCAAAAGTCTGCCTGTTCGAGAACAAATTATATATAAGGCTTTTCCGCATTTCGAAAGATTTTTATGGAAAAGAGAATAGGACTTTAAAGAATGGACGTTAAATGCCAAATCAAACACTTCCCTTTTCATGTACATGTATCTGCAAAGTTTCAATTCAATCGCACATGGACTCCAGGGGATATACGGCTTTATGCTTTGCGCTTTTAATGTCACGTGACTTGGCAGTTGATGTGGTAATCATCGCATCACGTCAATGTTCGTCTACAGCCCTTCTTCTTCTAGTTATCTACATAGTTTCAACCCGATGGGACACGTACTTCAGGAGATATAGGGTTTTTAGAGTGCACCTTTAATGTCACCTGACTTGTCATCTGATGACGATATCATCACATCACGACATTTTTTGTCTATATCCCTTAAGTTTCTAGTTATCTACAAACTTTCAACCGGATGGTACACGTACTTCAGGGGATATGGGGCTTTCAAGACTGCACTTTTAAAGTCACGTGACTTAGTACTGATGACATCATCATCACATGTGGTCTGTTTTCGTCTTTGATACATCCCTTTCGAATATCTGCAAAGTTTCAACCCAATCAGGAATGTTTTTCAGGAGATATAGGCCTCTGAAATTTGCACCTTAAATACCATCGCCCAATTGCTTGAAAATTATAATAGTTACTAAAAGATGACATATTCGACTTCTTAGACTGATGACGTCATCACGAATGGATGTGATACCAGCTACAAGAATTGCATTTTTAAACGAGGGTGTTTGTGGACAAACGCTTCGGCCCTGGACGATAGACGATACAGAAAACACATTGGTCAGTGAAATATTTTAAATCCATGTCATGTCGATGTATGTCACATGACTTGTTATATAGTGATACCACCAACAGACGAAATCAGTTTCCATCTGAAACCCTTCCTTTTTTAGTTCTCTACTAATTTTCAACCTAATTGGGCATGAACTTCACGAGATATAGTGGTTTGATGAGTTCCCCTTTAATGTCATGTGAATTGTCACCCGCTGACATCAGAATCACATGAGGTCAATCTGGGTCTAAAACCCTTCCCCTTTGAGCTATACACGAAGCTTCAACCCAATTGACCATGTTTTTAAAGAGATATATCACTTTAAAGAGTGCCACTCTAATAACACTTGACTTCTCACGTGATCACTTCACCATGACATAAGGTCAATCTTGGTCTAAAACCCTTCCCATTTGAGCCATAGATAAAGTTTCAACCCAATCAGACATGTGCTTCACGAGATATAGTTGTTTGAAGAGGTGCCCTTTAATGTCATGTGACTTCACCCGGTGAGGTCAGAATCAAGAGGTCAATCTAGCCCTAAAACCCTTCCCCCTCGAGCAATACACAAAGTTTCACCCAATCAGATATGTACTTCACGAGATATAGTGACTTTCGAGAACTAGCACATCAGGAACCTTTTCTAGCGTGTCGTTAGTGTGTGCCCCTTACACGAACTCTGATCGATAACAGTGCGAAAGCTTTCCATTTGAAAAACGTATACAAAACCTAATTAGAGAGGGAAGAATAAAATATTCAAAATTCAAAAATTAATCACGCGGTGACGTCATCGTGTTGCTTTTGTTGTAAGACCATCCCTTAATGATTTTCTACAGGTTTGTTCCATATAAAGTCAATGAGACTTTTTGAAAAGGAACTTAAGTCAAGTAACACATAATTAACTTAATAGGGTTAGTGCTAATCTGTTTTGGGTTTTAAGCCTCACTTTAAACTTGCAGCTTAAAACATTTATCACAAGTTTTAAATTCTTGTAAGTGTAATCCGGTGTGAGTTTGTAACAAACTTAACTTTTTAGTTTGGTCCCCAAATGAAACGTCAACTCCATATTCATTTCATGTTGACTGAATTCAATACATGTACATTCATGATTTTCGTAACTCGAAACCAAACAATGCGGTTTCGTGACATGAAAAAAATCAAATGCTACATTGGCTATTAACTTTGGGAACATCTGTGCGTTTGGAAAAAAATGTAGCTACGCTTAATAGGTTGTCTTGCAGAAAAATATTGATTATACCAACTAAATTTTCCTTGATGACACACACACACACACACAATCAACCCCCCCCAAAAAACAGATCCTGTCCGCTGTTTCCAAAAAGCATATTCAATCGGGAACAAGGCATGCGTGCGAGTCCCCCTAGTGCCGCAGGGTCATTTTGTAAATGAGGGGTCCATTTTTTTCCTGTCCCTGTCACACCTGACACATGACTTTGTAAGTTCAGAATGCATTCTCTAATATCAAAGAGTGATGAATTACTGCGAATGACCTGCCAAACAAGTGAACTTCTTTTAAATATCAGTGATATTTCAGTCACACTTCTGGACCCTGAATTTTTAGAATGGCCCTGTTTTTATTATTTGTCTGACTAGCGGCGACTATCGTTAAACACTTTGAATTGCCGGAGTTATAACCCCTCCTGTGTCCTTCCTCTACGATCGGGCTCATTCTTTGATACTCACCCAACCAGAAAACAATATTGCCCGATCACCTGTGTTTGCTATTGAAACGCGTCTTGTCTCGTGTTCTTTTATTTGCTGTAGAAGAATTCTCCGTGGCGTTGTTCTAAAAGGTAGAGCCACAGAGGAAGGACACAGAGTACAACGTACTAACTTGAAACTTACGAGAATATTGGCCCTGATCTCAAGGTGTACATAACAAAAGTGATGTCAATATGAAGCCATCACGGTTTTTTAATGATTAAAAAAGTTTCTTACGTTTATTACTCTTTTTGAATCTATCTTCTCAACAGGAGCAAAATATTTTCAATTTAGTTTGCAGGAACTTTTAATTCAAGTAGACATGCTTTAAAATTCTATGAGGTCACATGACGTCATAAAGTGGATTTTTGATTCCCACATTTGACCGTATGTGATCATCAAAGTCTTTTGTAGCCACTTAAGCCAAAAATGAAATGACGTGATGACAACATCATTGTGGCTTTTGAAATTAAATTTTGAATATTTATCATTGTACTTTTGGGACTTTATTCTGTCAAAATTCCCAGTGGGTTCGTGTTTCCGTTGGGTAAAGCGTGTCCACGGGCATCATCAGGACTTTGTTTTTTTGCAAGGGGGTGGGCAAAGTATTTTTATCGGGTTGATTCTGGTGGGCCAAAATACTCGTTAGTAACAAACCTGTAATCCATGGGGGTTAATTTTTTTTTGGGGGGGGTAAGTTTTTTATAAGCAAGTCGAGAAGTTTCATCTACTTTTATTTACCAAAAAATTATTCGCTTTATTATATTTGATTACTTTCCTGGGGAAAGGTCCATCCTTAACTCCCATGTCTAGGTCCATGCCCACTTTTCACCTATGTCGGACTTCCCCAATTATACAGAACCGATAGTTCTTAATGTAAGATTGGAAGCTTGTGGGCAAACGCCAGGTAGCAGTGCCCCTTAGGGAAGGAGCTACTTAGTACCCTTCAGGGTGAAGGGCGTGTGTCCTCCGGTAAGAGAATTCCCAGAAAATAAATAAGGGACGAAACAGACCTCCTGATCTTGATTTATTTCTTTTCATATCCCTGAAAAACAATTCATGACATTGACATTAACTCTAACAGCCCGGAATCCGCCAATTTTAATATAATTTTGCACACTAGGGAGTTAGGGTTCAATAAATAGATAGAATTTGCAAAGTATAAAAATACATGTGTAATTAATATGCGATGGAGTACATTAGCATTTGCATAATTAGTACCTCAACTCACCCAACACTCATGGGATTACAGTTATAGGTAAGTGTGGTGTGGCCCACTGCACTGGGCTGAAATGGTAACCCTGTGTACACATAACATAAGCTTGGAAAAACATACCATATTTCAATATAAAACCTGCAATCATGCTTTGCAAATGATAATAAAATTACAGCTAAAGCAGCGTGCACTACCAAAATCAGCGTTCACCAAGCCAGGCTGCACGCACATGGACGCGACCCAAAGGCCACTGGAAATTTCCATAAGCCGGCACACACTCACCCACGTGTGGCAGACCGGGCGTAGTACACCCATGCATGTACACGCACGTTACACACGTTACATACGTTAATGGTAATCATCAATCCCAGCCGATTCTCTAACCATTCAACACACTAATAATTTACCGTTTGTATCAGTAATCATATCTGAAAACAGTGAAAGAAAGAGTAATTTACTGAACTGTTTCGGCCAGCCCGCGTTCACTTCCAGTAGAAAGGAGAAGAGGCAAGTTTGAAAGAGCGCCCTCCCAGGCTCAACATCGAGAGTAATTAATACGCAAATCCCTACGTTAATGACCTGCTGTTTGCAGTGGAATGGCTACCTACCCATCAGCCGTGCCCCAGCGAGGCACAGACTGTTGATTGAATGCGAACGTATGGAGGAACGCTATATTCTCGCAGGGCCCCTTTTCCTTTAGCATAGCTAAATTTTGGATTACTGCTATCCTGGAAAGATTCTGGTTGGACTCCAGCAAACACAGATACCCCTTTACAGGAGCTAGTTCTGGGATTTAACATGACTGTCTCTCACCAACTGAAATCCCCAAGGGTGACATTAATTTTATTAGTAGTATCAGTTGAAATCCAGACAGGAGAAGTGGACTATTACTTAAGTGAATATCTTTGAAGCATAAGTAAACTAAACAACGAAATCAGATCAAGAGGAAAATGATGATCTCGAAATTGTTCCTATTAACAACTTCCGCGATGATGGTATCATTATTTTGAAAACTCACAAACATAACATCGCGTTATAACACCATGCCCCCATCCGCTCTCATGCAGGTGTGGCAAGTAAATCTCAAAAGTAAAAACGAAAACTGTCTTTTATATGCCACAAGACCTTTGTGTCAAGTGTAAAGATTTTCGTTGTAGTACCTCCATGGACAAGGAAAGAAAAGAGGACGAGGGAGGACGGACAACGGATATGGACAAAGGATAAGGAGTGGTGGGTATGGAGTGCGTATTTGCGTAGCATTTAATTAAATAGTATTGATTAGATGTACGATGCAATAATCAATCACTAACCACAGTATTTTAGGGATTCGTAATCCAGTCAATTTAATATAACAGAACTCTCAAATAAGAACTAAAAATCCCTTTTTTGAGGATATTATTCTACTTTGTTCCTAACTTTAAGTAGATGCACTAGAAATTAGCTGGCTTTCTGTTTAATTTTGGTGCCACACATAGCTTAGAAACATCTGGCATTGGCTCTATTGTATTCAAACTAATGTCTACTATAACTTATTGTGTTTGCGTGATACAAGTAATTGTTACAATCTTCTTCCCTAGCAGTGCTCATTCTGTCCGTTCGGGGAATTCAATATTTATTCTCAAATATAATCATAATCAAAAGCGACTAAAAAAAGTATGAGTAAAAATTTGTGTATCGAGAACAACACAAAAGCCAATATGTACTTCGTTTTCAAATAAGGGATACTTCATGTGATTCAAGTTTTGTTGGCTAATACCACACCACACAGGATAAGTCATGACCGTGTAAAATCCACGCTGCATGCATTTTATGTGTGTACACCTGCTAATTTCTAAAACATATGTCTGTGGTCTCGGATCGGTGTTTATACTAATTTTATCCATCTACAGACGGCGCAAGTATTGAAATATTCATTTGAATGTGAAATAATTAATTTTTGCGCGTTCAGCTGTCACTGTGAAAATTAGATGTCTGTTGCAAATTGTGACTTGAAATACAGATTCCTCGATATTTTAGTCTTTCGGGTAAAAAAGGCGTAAAAATGCCTCTGCTGTACTGGCAGCGGTCTTCCTAAAAACAGACCTTCTGTAAAGTTGTTGCTGGCCACAGTAGTAAATAATTATGAATAAAATTTAGTTAACTGTTAATCAGTAAAAAACAATAACCTGTTACGATACACATGTGTTTTAAAGAAAGGTACAGCAAAGCATATTCTATTTGATAATTTGTTCCAACCTTCCATATACATTACCAAATTGTAAATAAGCTTTATGGATTGGCATATAGTTTTGGCAATCAATTTTCCCTTCTGACTTAAGAAATTATAAAAAAAAAATCTTGAGTAAAAAGAAATGCAAATGCTTATTGTTTTGCTTCGAGATAGCGAGACGGATCTACAATCTTTTGCTAAGGGGTTTTTCAACTTTTATTTTTATTTTTTTGGGGGAGGAGGGGGTTACTACGTGCATTTGTGGCCATTGGCGAAGTCATTTAATCTCCTTTATAATTATAACTGTACACGCAAAATAAAACCCCTGCATGGTTGGTGCCTTTTGTCTTCCAACCTGTAGACGTTCGTCACTAAAAATAAATAAAAACAATATTCAAATTAAAATAAAGGAAATATTGGTAATCAACTGCGGGAGCGGATTTACCACCAACTGAACCGGATCCACGTCTGAGATTTATTAAAAACAAAAAATAAATAAAAATAGACAAACAAATAAAATAGTCATGCTTAAGTGGAGTTACCAAATAGAGGATGCTTTCAGTCTTAAGGATTTCTTGAAAACGTAACTTCTTATGGCCATAGTTCTTCATTACATTGAAAGACTTCATATTTCGCTGAACACATTCTAAGATAACAGTCATTTGCTAATTTAATTAGTTATATTTTCACTGTTAATAGTAGCATATCTCATTTGAGACCACAAATCTACCGTGAAATTAATAACTGCTCAAGTAATAATTTTGGCGTTACGTGTAAGCTTAAATTAACTGTATTTTAAATTTCCTAGCATTTAAGAATACTAAACTACAAGCATTATAAACACTGACGCTGCATTAAGTGCTGATGCCGTCTGGCTGACATCTTATAGCCTTTAGTTAAATTTTCATTTTTTTGTCATCAAAACAAAGGTATTTATATGATTTTTGAGGATGGGTTCACAAACTCATTACACAATGATCAGAATATATAAGTTGCACTAGTTCGTTAACATTAAGAAAGAGCCACCCAAACCGATTTGTAGCAACCAAAGAGCAGTAACCTTCTAGGTTTGTCTTAAAGTCTAGTTTGTTTGTGGTTGCACCGGTCGCCAACAGTGTGCAAAATGTCAAGACGCACTTTGAGGCCCAAAACGTGTGGAACACCGGTGAGAAACAAGACGAAAATAACACAAATAAAATGGCATTCAAAACAAAAAAAATTCTTGAGGATACAGTGGTATTTTCGATGTGCATGTATTTAGTTGTGGAGAGCAATTTTGCCAACAATCGATGTCCCATGTCTGTTATGAAAGTGGACTAGATACATGTACACAGCCAAGAGGGACATCGGCAAACGACTTTTATGCTATCGTGCGAATCACCAAGGGCGTACTCTGACAACTTGCCGCAGACAGCCGACAAGTTGCCGACTTGCTACGTCCGTATTTGCGTCTGTGATTGCTTGTCGTCGGGGACTGTTACAAAATGTTTTTTTTGCGTCTCTCTAAGTCAATATGGAACCAGGCTTAACACGTATATGATATTCGTAAAAAGTCCCAACTCCAACTATTAGTTGCAAATTACAAATACACAGTTGGGAAGCATGTCGAGAATCAGTGTAATACATTCTTTAAAAACTCCCTTTGCTTCCACCACCATCGTTCACTTAGCAGGCACCTTCTTGCAGGTAACACAAATTTCCTTGACAATTTCGGTAGTGTTAGTCAGAATGTACATGTGTTTGCCAGGGAAGGTCATCTTCTTAAACGTGTGCTTCCTCGATTTCTGTTGCCCCCAGCCATCCAGTAGATCTGGTTGAGCAAAATCGTCCTGCCTCCCCGCGAGAGCTGTGATGTTGCATTGCAGTGGATTCTTATGGTTTCCGTTGTAGGCCTTAACCATTTCCATTGACGCCTCTAAGCAGGGTAACAAGCGTCGCATTAAAGCAGTGTTAGAGACGGCCTTGTCATCCATGAAACTGAACTTCACATTCGTTATTTTCACCACATTCGCAAAAAGCTTGGGGTAGTCATTAAGCGTCTTCCTCAATTTGTCAAAGGTTTCGGGCGAGATGTTGAGTTCCTCTGGATGAGGATAGGGTAATGTCGGAGCATACCATGCACTAACGAAGAAATGATGGGGGCTGATGTTATCTTCGCTCAGAAAGAGATGAGCAACCTCAAATGCAATAAGGCTCCCCATGCTGTGGCCGAAAAGAACGAAGGGCCCGTCTGACAGATGTGGTTTGAGCTCGTTGTGAACAAGGCGTACGATATCTTTCAAGTTGGTGAGTGGCTTTTCGTCATCACGCCCTTCCCATCCCGGCAGCTGAACCATCAAAATTTGGATGCCAAATGGTAGCAACAGCTGTATCCAGTGCGTAAACAGTGAAGGTCCAGCGCCGTTTGAAGGAAAGCAGACAAGCTTTACTGCCAACGAATTTGGCACTTCACCTTCAACTACAAAGTTTTTTCGTTTTGATTCCTCGCCCTCCAAACCATCAGGTTTTTGAGAATTAGCCTTCCCAAGAATTTGTCTCGTGATGTTTGTTGAAAGTTCCTGAATGGTGTTCTTGTCGTTGAGGAGATCCAAGCCCCCAATAGTGACCTCAAACTGCTGACTTATTATCTGACTGACTTCAGCAGCCATGAGAGAATCTAAGCCAAGAGAAATGGGAGACGCGTCGTGAGGAATCTCGTCAGATAACCCAAGGTGCTGACTGAGAAGTGTGGACAAAGTTTTGACTACCATGTCCTTCGCTTTCTGGAATGGAAGTTTCGCAATTGACTGAAGAAAGTTGTTGCTATTGGCAGAAAGGTATGGGTCTCTGTCATGAAACAATTCTTTAATTATGGATACGGTTCCATGTTGTTCTCTGAAGTGCTGAGTCATGAGGCCAGGGTGCTTATCTGCCCAAAGTTTCAGATTAAAGAAACCTGAAATGCCAAACTGCGGTTGACGAACCGACAAGGCACAGCCAATAGCAGCCAGAACCTCGTTTGGGCTCATACTTCCCGCTCCCATCTTCTCCCACATTTGAACCAGATGGCTTCTAACTGCAAATCCAACATCATTAATCACACCTATCTGTACCGAAGTGGCAGGTAAATGGTGACTGTGACGATAATGAGCGAGAGCATTCAGGAAGACATTGGCAGCACAGTAACTGCCTTGTCCCGCATTGCCAATGAGAGATACAATAGAAGAAGTCATGATGAAATGATCGAGTTTGATATCAAGCTTTTGAGTCAGCTGGTGTAGCAGAAGTGCTCCATAGGCCTTTGGAGCCATGACTCTATTCCAAGACTCTGCAGTGATATTTTGGAGGAAGCCGTCCTGGAAGACGGCGGCACAATGGAATATGCCTTTCAGAGCAGGCCAACGCCCATCCTTCATGTTTTGCAGAGCTCTTTCAACATGACAGGCATTGGAAATATCCATCTGAATGTGCTGGATTTGCGCACCGACTTTCATTCCATTCTGAATGACCTCTTTCAAGTCGTTATTCATTTCCCCTCTTGAACCAGTATATATGTATCGAGCTCCTCTTGATATCAACCACTCTAAAAGGCGGAGACCAAATCCTCTTGTTCCTCCTGTAATGAAGTAAGACGATTGTCCATCAGCAACAAAGCAGTCATTCTCTAGAGAAGGTGGTATCAGTATCTCGGTCGATTGAACATCGATAACTTCGTTTGTAGGAATGTCCACATTCTTTGCTGCCAGAGAAGACAGTTTCTTAAGGTTGTGCGTTTCACATATCGGATGACCATCCTTAAGTCCGGAGTGAAACATTTTCCAGAGTTCTGACAAAGTATTTGAAATCTCAGCACTGGATAATCCATCTACTGCTGATGGGAGATCAGTATCGAACGTAACAACCTTCACCTTTGAAGGGAGCACAGAAAGTCTTCCTTTGTATCCTTGTCTCTGCATTATCACAACGGTAGCGTTTCTTCTCAACTTTGGTTTTAGCGAATGCAGTGCATGATCCAAGGAGGATTCTGTCAGAGACAGAAATAACACGTCAACGGATGCATCAACCAACTCATTCAGGAACTTGACAGATATCCCCGTATGAGATAAATCACGATCATCAAGACCATCTTTCAACAGGAATACTTTAGCTCCCATTTTAGTTGATAGGTGCATAGTTGCAAGACTACAAGTGTCAAGAGAATCAACTCTGAAACTGATACACATCCCTGCAGATATTGGTACACTCTGCTTGAAGAAGATGGCCGTTGGAAGGTAATCGTTGACGATACTGACTGCCTCGCTCGCCGTGAGATGGGAAGGCACTTCTGTTAAACCTTTTGAGGGAGATGTCATGACGGCCTGAATTTCATAAGAAGAAGTAAGTCCTAAGTATAAACCAGGAACATCTTTGGAAACTGATCCGTTGACATTACCAGCGTAGACAAATATGCACGATCCCGACTGCCCGCCCTCATTTTGTGAAGGAGATGGGTTTTCTTTGTGCTCCTTGTAAACGCTGAAAGCGTCGACTTTCACCAAAGTATGCTTCAAGTCACTCTGATTACACTCCTTTGGATGAGCTTTTTGGATGAACATACGAGTGCGATCAGATAAAATCTGTTGGCTAACTGACCAGAATCTTGCTGGCACAACTCCAGAAACTTTAGAGAGATTTTTCTTTAACAGGCGAGGTGAAAAGAGGTGCCATGTGGTATCGTTGTGGTTGTTTGTGGTCATTGCGCTTCGTATAGCGATTACATCTTCAGCTCTTGTGTAAAAATCCTCATTGTAAATAACTTCCTTTGCAAGCTGGGCGCACTCTGTGCTGCTGTTGGTCACCGGCAAGTCAAAGGAAAACATTCGATTCAAAGGTTCCTCGTGCAGTACAGTCACGGAAACAGAATTTAATATCTCTGCGAATGGATTGACATTGTCCTTGTCTTTTGCACAAAGCGCGCCCTTTGTGAAGAGTAGAAACTTGACCTTCAACCTCTCCTTTTGCAAGGCTTGGTGGACGTAATAGCAAAACAGAGTACCTTCTTCGCATTCCTCAAACTCACTTCTCGACATGATTGATCCAGAATCCAAATCAATTTCAGACGCTTCCGTTTTCATCATGATGAGGAGTGCATCAGTATCTTGATTGGCAGCGACAACATTAGTGGCTAGTTGCAAAGCTTCAGGTTTTTTTGCATCTACTACAGTTACATCAAAGACCTCTTCTTTCATCAAGGACCCGATTAAGGACGAACTAATGTCTGTGTCATCTGGGAAGATAATTATCTTCCTCTTGGCTGTTCGGAGTTCAGCTGGCTCATTTGTAATTGCTAGAGACCCAACATTTTTCCAAGCTACGCTCCAAACCTGAGGCTCCACTCTGTCAGTTTGAATGGTTTCAAATGCAAGTTGCCTAACTGAGCAAAATACTTTCTTTGTGTTTGCGTCTGCCACATCAATATCGCAACGGGGCTCATCATTTCCGCTGATCTTCATGTGAATATATACAAGCGGTGAGGCAGGTCCAGAGAGGGTAAATGTCTTGATGCTTCTAGGAACCCTGTAGACGGTTTGGGGAGATTTACCGAGCAATCCCTCTGCCGCTTCTGCTGCTACCAAAAGAAGAACAGCAAAGGCTTGCAAGAAGCTATCCATAAAAGCTGGGTGGTACACGTAATGATGGAATTCTCTCTGAACACTAACAGGAGCCTCTGCATACAGTAGACATTCTCTAAAATCCCCCGACATTGATATCTTCTGAACACCTCTGAACGTAGGTCCCAACTCAAAGCCTGAACTTTTTGCCTTCGCGTAAAAGTCCTCAAATGAATTGGTTATTTCACACCTTTTGAGGATACTTTTTACGTCAATCGTGTCACCTGATGTCTTCAACTTACTCAGATTGGCTGAGGGGGGAATGATATTGAGATGGCAGTGCTGGGTCCAAGTGTGTCTGAAAACGTTATGACTCCTTAGTGTGAAGAGAAATTGATCTGGTGCCTTCTCCTCAACTGTTGTCTCAAGGCAGCCCTCTGCGTTTGGGGCAAACATAAACCGATCAAACATCAGCCCACTGAGAACTACTGGGTAGCGTTTGCCATTCAGTGATTGAGCGGCTGCAAGAGCAGTCTCAGTGTAAGCAGCAGCAGGGACAACTACGGCACCTTGCAGGACGTGATCTTTCACCCAGGGTACCCGAGACGCGTCCAGGTCAGCGCGCCAAATCTTCACCGGACTTCCTCGCAGATAGAAGCTTTCCAACTGTCTTCCAAGAAGCATGTGTTGACCCACCGAAACAGGAAAGAGAATCTCTTCCCTCGCTGAATGAGAAAGGTCAAGGCATTTTTCTCGCTGCCACGGGTAATGTGGAATCGACATAACTCGACGAACAGTGGAATCGAACAGACTGTGAAACTTCGTGGGTATACCATTTACATGAAGCTGTATCTGTGACAAGAGCAGATTCTCGGAATCTTTGGCTACCATGCTGGTGTCTCTTGGCCTTAGTAGAGATTTAGTCATGATGAATTTTTTATCTGGAGTCTGAATGTCATCTAAAGTGTCTCGAATTGCTGGTAAGAGTGATGGATGAGGACCTATTTCGACAAACACTCGATAACCATCTTTAGTTAGATTCTGAATGGCGTTCATAAAGGAGACCTGGTATCTTACATTTCGAAACCAGTAGTCTGGTGAATGAGCCTCCTCGGACGTCAAATACCGTTTTGTAACGGTGGACATCATTGGAATCGTGCGTCTCTTCTCTGCTGAGTTTTGTACATTAAGGAACTTACCTACTTTCTTGACAAACGTGTGCTTTACCACTTCTTGCTGTTTGCTGTGGAAGGCATTGTTTACCTTAAGCACTACGCATTTAATATCATCTGATTTCATTTCGTTAGCTAAACCCTCAATCGCGGTATTCTCACCAGAGAAGACTATTTGACCTGGGCTATTGATAGCCGCTACATCAAGCATTTTTCCATGCTTGCTTCCTTTAACATACTGGAGAGCTTCCTCAACGCGTTGTAAGACAGCCACCATCTTCCCAGAGCCACTAGTTTTGCGAAGTTCCCTTCCTCTGCGGTAGATCAGTTTCACTGCGTGCTCCAGGCTGAGGAAACCTGCTGCGTAGGCTGCTGCAACCTCACCCACACTGTGCCCGACCACTGCGTCCGGAACCACACCACGCAACCTCCAAAGATCTAGAAGACCTATTGCAACCGCAAACAGGCAGGGCTGGCTGACTTCTATGGTGAAGACAAAATATAAAATTGATTATCAGTTTGACACTTTGGTATTATTTTGTGAGACAGATTCTGGAACGTTTGCTTTGCTGAACAAAAACTATATCGAAAAACTCTTTACCAGTTTGTTGTATTCTATCACTGTCCTTTTCGTCAGAGAGCATGCTGACCAGAGACCACTTAGCCCCGCAGCTCTGAAGTAACTTGTCAATAATCTGCAGAATTAATCAATATTACCTGAAAGAATTTATATCCAAGCAGTGAAACTAGTTCGTGTGTTCTGTGGTGTAAAAGCACAGTACGTACATGATGTTACATAAGAGTGGCTGAATCCACGTACGCAGCGCACCCCTCACGCTTTTAACCCTCAACGCTGTTGTGTGATTGTTGCGCAGAGGCCATTGGCGCAAGCTGAACGATCTGCTCACCTTTATCTTTGATGCAAATGCCGGTTGTGAATACATCAGCTCTCTCGCCATGCCCCACCACTGAGTCCCCATACCAGAAAACACAAACACGATTTGCTGTTCTGCGCCAGGGGCTGACGGAGCCACACCTTCAGTAGATTGAGACGACGCCAGCTGGGTTTCTTCGGAGAGTTTCATTCGAAGTTGATGGATTGCATCTTGCTTAGAGTCGACTGCAAATCCTAATCGATGAGTGTGGTGCTGATAACGGCAGGCAGCCGTATATAAGCACGAGTAGAAAGTGGTGTCTGTCACTTGTTGATCTTCCGAAAGAAAGTTGAGCCAGTCTTTGACTTTCTGTCGGAGGGCATCAGAGCTGGTTGCGGAAAGAAGGAGACAACTCAAGCGTGGGCCTTTCATTTGAAAATGACCGTTCACGTGGTAACTGAAACACCCCTCGAGAACAAGGTTAGCATTCGCTCCTCCGAAGCCAAAGGAACTACAACAGGATAGAAGCCGGCCTTCTTTATCCGGCCAAGGTATCAGCGCAGAAGGAACGTTGATTTTAAGTGCTTTGAAGTCAACATTCTTACTTGGTGTTTTGAAGTGCACGACGGGTGGAATCTTTCGTTGGTACAGGCACAGAGCAGTCTTGATAATGCCAGCCACTCCTGCCGCGCCCTCAGAGTGGCCCACATTAGATTTGACAGACCCAATGTAGAGTGGAGGATGTTCAGGCCCTCTCCTTTGTCCCAAAGCTTCACCCAAAGCCCCAGCTTCTGTAGTGTCGCCGACACGTGTTCCTGTACCATGAGCCTCTGCATAGACAATCTGAAGGGGATCTACCCTTGCGTTGCGACAGGCGCGGTTCACCAAATCAACCTGTGCATCAAAACTTGGGTTTGCAATGCCCGGTGTTCGGCCATCGTTGCTCAGTGCACCTCCTCGCAAGATAGCGTAAATACGATCGCCATCTCTCTGAGCCACAGGAAGAGGTTTCAGAACCAAAACTCCAGCACCTTCGCTTCGGGAATATCCATCAGCTGCCTGGTCAAAACTTTTGCATTTTCCGTCTGCAGACAACATTCCAGCCTGACAAAACCCAACAGTGGTGACAGGCGTAAGAATTAAGTTGACCCCGCCAGCAAGAGCCATTGAACAGGATTTCTGTTTCAGCGCCTCACACGCCAAATAGATTGAATAGAGGGATGAAGAACAAGCTGTGTCCACTGAGAAACTGGGCCCACGGAGGTCAAACTCGTAGGAGATACGATTGGATACCATGCATGAGTTGGTGCCAGAGTTAGAGTACTGATTTATGTTGTGATACGGCTTACAGGTGAGTGATAAGTACTCTTGTGCTGTTACGCCCATGTAGACACCAGTGTTAGAGCCCCGAAGAGAGGAAGCTGGTATCCCGGCATTCTCGAGAGCCTCCCAGGTGACTTCAAGAAGCAGTCTAACTTGTGGATCAAGATGACTCGCTTCGTCTGCAAGTCATAAACAAAGAAGGTTTCAAAGCCCTGTAAAAACAGTTACTCTATGTGTTTGCACTATGGATAAACTCAAGAAACGTTCCTCTTACTGCTAAATCCACTCCCTTATGTGTATGGTAAATGTAAGGTTTAATGTTCTATAATCTCTGTTTTTCCAGTCCATGGTCGAAGAGGGCTAATGAACGATTGATGACAATATTTCAAGGAAGTATTTTTGCTCTGAAAAATATGTTGAAATATCGCAGTGTTAGTTCTGCGTTAGCTCAAAATTGTTTTTATTATCACATAACATTTAAAAATACAAACTTTAATTTTAACAGGCATGAAGGAAACCCTGGCGATAATTACATGTTTTCAATAGGTGACAAGACCAGCATCGGAAATAAACATGAAAAAAGTCAACGTTTTCTTGTTTATGGTAAAAAAGGTCCCAAATCGTTTGTGTATTAACGGTATGCAAGTTACTCCGTACCGTAATTGGGAGACACAGAGAGTAAGCACACTCGACTTGTAAGTGTGCATAAGTGCCTGTAAGGATGTATACACGTGCCGCAGCGATAATTGTGTCCTAGTTCTCTTTACCAATTGCTTGATTCTTCAAGTTTATCTGGCCTAATTGTTGCATTTTAGAGATGAAGGAAAACATGCCCCAATCTTGTGCCCCAACCCCAATGGTTGTGACAGAAATGCCCAAAAAACTTGGACGTGGTGTTCTTGAGATTTGCAAAGACAAAAAAAAAAAAAACCGATACGCGTTCTGGACATTTTTGTTAACACAACGAAGGCAGTTTCAAAACTTCCCCGTGGTTGCTGATCTGCCAAAAACATTTCCGGAAGATTGCTTTGATGAATTATGCATCTTGCAGAGGCAACTCGGGTGACGGGAATTAGTGGAAGCAAACTATGGCGAATACCCACAAAGAGCTCCCTCCGTCCCATTGTGTTGGCTCAGGGATCGTGCCACTGGCAGAACGCTCATATAGCGATACTTCCAAGTACAGCGAGTCCCCCAACACTACGGCGGCGACACCATGATCCTTAACAGCAGGTATCGTGCAGTCATCCTCGACATCAATGAGTGGATCATTGCTGCCATATTGATCGTATCAATCGAAACTTTCACTCGACACATTTATCACTAAATTAGCGACAAAATTTGATCAAACACACGGAAATCTGAAACAAGCTCACACAAGCATGGCCACCCAAATAGATACAAACCAGTGGATGTGATGCCGCTACACTAACCGGCTTATTTTTGGCATTGTTTTGATTGTTGTCAAACGAGAGTGCATGTACATGGTATGCACATGTGTAATCCTATGTGGTTTTCTCAAGTACCACAACAGCATTCAACGATTTCTATGTCTTTTATCTCGAAGCATATGCTATCACAATTACTCTGACTGAAAATAGCAATACTTAATAATCTGCAAGATCATATAAAGAATTGTTTAAATCATATATTAACTAATCTTAACTGGTTTCACTAGACGCATCGGGACCACATGAATCAAGTGTTGCTTGTGGCTATATGCATACTGCATATTATGCCTGCTGCAGCAGGCATATGCCCCAAATTGGTCCAATTGTTCTTGTCCTCGTTTTCGGTCGATGTGCCGATTGTAATTCTGTTATTCGGTAACCAATCTCCCAACACTTCTCGGATCTCTAATTCTGTCTGCATTCAGACAAAGGGACACCTTTTCCACACCGTCAGAAAATAAAATGATGAATTTTACTGATCATTATATTCTATTAATGGAAGTAACATATCTTTCCAATCTCCGTGGACAAATTAAGACTACCTTCGCGTAAAATGGTTCGACAGTAATGTAATGATAGGCCATCTTTTAAGATCCGCTTAAATCCGCTTAAGTCCGCCTGAATGATTAGTTTCAGGACGCATAGGCAAGGAACACGTGCAGAGAGAGTACAAAAGCAACTGTCTCAAATTATTTACACGTCAACTTTTGGGGCTTCAAATGTCCAGGTTTGATTACAATTCAATGATTCAAATCCTTTATTCCTTTACTTTCTTTACATTTTTTTCCATTTTCCCCTAATGCCAGGCCGGTGTGCGGCTGTGGAGTTGGCCTTCCAGACAGCTTCTAACAATGCATAATGTGTGAAGTCAAGATCGAAACCTACCGTAAAGCATACGAGTCGCTACACAAAGAAACAGCTGAAGTACGTTTACTGTGTACGGTTCACGTGAAACTTTCACAATAAAGGTGGTTAATAAACACGTGAACATCACTCATCTGTGATTTGCTATGACCACAGTAACCACCAAGTTGGGTCAGACACTATG
The DNA here is from genome assembly GCF_001949145.1 of Acanthaster planci. The sequence continues at coordinate 1,698,397 of NW_019091419.1, forward strand.
AAATACTACATTGAGATGGTAAGTAGACTACAAATCAGCTATAACAAAGTCTAAAGTTAGTTTTGTAGCGATATTTCGATGGCAAAATACTCACTCGATGGTGCCCACACTGGCCAGGGAGAGTACACTCGTGTACAATCTAAAAACTCCCGGGTTAGATTGACCCAGAACTGGGTCCCATTCGGCGAGACCTTTTTCTGGGTCAAAATATAATCCGCTTTCGGGGTCATATTTCACCCTTTTGGGGTCATAATCTGACCTGGAAAAGGGTCGTGCCGAATGGGACCCAATTCTGGGCCTATCTGACCCTAGGAGTTTTTAGAGGGCACCGCACTATCTTCGCGGCTATTAGTAATACATTTCTAAGGGCTGGGCGACGTGCAAAATAAACTACGGTAACCCCTAAAGCACGTTTCCCCACAGTAATATTACCAAATTTTTATATTCAGTTGATAAAATTAGAATAAATGTGAAGAGTCGAGTTGGCATAGTGATTCTTTTCCAGCCTTCCATCTCCGCGCTCCGGGTTCGAATCCCGGCTCGGTTCATATGTGGGTCTGGTTTTCCTGCCCCTAACTGATTCTGTTGGTTTTACCCTGAATATTCCTCTATGGTTTTCCTCCCACCTCTAAAACTGTAACTGCTTTTCATTGTGCCCATGTCTTACACCCTGTACTGGCAGTTCCCAGTAGGGCCAACGCGCCTATGAATGTAACATGAAAGTTCCCTGAATCGTCCAAAAGTTGGAATTTTCTGATTTAGTGTTTCGGAGAGTACTGTTAATAACTGTTGCATGTTTCGGTGGTTGCATAAGTGTTAACATACCTACTGACAAGACCTTAAGAATCACTGCGCGAAACAAAGTACGTGTATTTCCATTTACAAAACTTTTTTTAAAGAAAATACTGTTTCATACAGTGGTTTGGAACTCTTGTCAGAGGTATACTAGCATGCATGTAACCTCACAAACATTTTATGCTATAAACGAGGCATTCATTAAAGTTACAAGAAAACGGTAGTAATTTTAGCTTTGATAATCTTGCATTGAACTTCCTCCTGAAAGCAACGTAGGCAACATTAACGAATCACTTGTTTAAATAGTTAACAAGCAAACTGGATATGGTATGTTGTTTGATTCAGTTCTTAAGAAACCTTCTAATGGAGACAAACAGTGAATGTAAGGATAGTCTTCTCAAAATGATTCAGCAATACATGCATGTAGGACAATTCTTCAATAGCAATGCATTTGCATTAATTCTATCCTACGCTTTCACAAAGTTCCGCAATAATGAAACAAGTTGAGTACCAGTTCCGCATCAGTCAACTTCCCAAAATCATGTCGGCTCATCCCATTGATTGATTTGGGCACAAAGTGTAGAACATTTGCATTTTTGCGCAGAAGTCTCATCATACAACATGAAAATGTATCGTTCTATCAGTAATTTCAGACTATGACTCAATTGTACTTTATTTATAGCCTTGTATGCACTTTTAAAAGTTGTATTCGATTAACTTCCTGTAATGTTTCCAAAACCTTTACTGTACATACACTTTTGTTTCGTCGGTTTCACTTACTGTTAACAGTTTATTTAGGAATTTGTAGGGTCCAACAGGTCCAGCGCCTGCATGTAGGATGTACAGCAATGTATTCCTCCATGAAAAGGTTATATCTTATATTTAGAGAGACCATTAGAGATTTGGTAGATAGGCCTGTTCAATATCCATTAGTAATAATGAATCAAATTATAAGGAATAAAGTATCACGATATTCCATATTATCGCGATAACATTCATACAATGTCTGTTTGTCTTTTACTGTAATGGTTGGAAAATTGGAATTTCAAAATCCATATATGGTTCTCTTTATAGATTGTTGTTTTTTTTTGCATTTACTGGTCTCATTTCTAAGTCCAAACTAAGCTAACTCACGCCACATACATTTAGTAACAAAATCACACAACGAGCATGATACAATAAGATGTATGTAGCATTTGGCCATCGCACAATTTATCCATGATTCCTGATCCTGTATTTACCTTTTCTACTCCTTTTTCATTTTTCTGAGTTTGTGATACAGGGTGTAATTCTGTGTCACTGACTGGTGGTGTCTGCCAAAGTATGCCAAAGTAAATGCTTTATGTTTGTTGCTTTACTTCACGGTTTTACCGAAAGGTTTTGCACAATAGGGCTTCCATTGCCTGCACGTACAGACATACATAGCACGGTGCTGTATCTTGAGACCTCAGCATGGCAAATAAGCATATGGCAGTAATTTTGATCACCAAAACCTTGATGAAGAAAATTGCTCTGCCACTCTCAAATCGGTACAACTGCCTGCATCTGGTTTCTTGAGATTCCCTCCTAAAGGCATACAGCTTTTCTTTTCGAATGACATTCATGAATGCTGCCATTTTAAACATTAGTGAATGCTCCTCATTTTGAAGCTTACCCTGACCCTGACAAATATCAAGTAAATACTCCAATTCTGTAGAACTTACTCATTTTTATTCATACAAATATGAAGCAACTGCTTATTGTCAAGCACAAGCTTAAAGAGTAAAAAGTAAATACTTTTACCTTTTAGCAACTGCATTAAAGTAAAAGCGTTTGCTTCAACATTATTCATAAAACACGAGTAAATGCTTCAAAAATGGTAGTAAAATCATATGCTACTTTTTATTTATACGACCCGTTATCATAACGTGCAACACAACCTATATATACTGTATGTATAGTAGGCCATGGTAGAATTATAAGAAAGCAGTAGGCCCTGTTAAAATTATAAGCATGGACGTTGTGACCCACTGCATTTCTGAAAGAGTGAATTTTTTTTAGGTCAAGAAACAACAGCTACCGGAGGTAGCCGTATCGCAAAATAGTACTGGTTACAAAAATAAAAACCCCAATTGCGCAAATGACCTTCTGTTTCTGATAACTTACAACAGCAGTTGTTGATGACTGTAATTTGTGCCAATATGTGGTTTGCAAGATATATGCTTATGTCTGGCCACGACTACAAAAAACCGATAAACTACAGGGCCGTGTCTGTTCGAAAACAGAAACTCATGGCTTTTCGAAGCTCTTCAGTAAAAAAATTTGGCCATGCATGAGCAATGAGACATACAAGGTTTAAAAACGTGTACAATGTGTATGAAATTCCCAGAAAATGTAACAATTTACAAAATTTTTCAGGAATAGGGCAGCATTAAGCCACTTCAGGGGACAAATGCTTTATGAATCTTGATACTTTAAAGTAGTTGAAAAAAGCGTGTAAACGAGTGATAAAAAGGAAATAGTTAATATTCATAATTTACAAAAAAATAAAATACAGTCGCCATCTCGACATGACTTTACATTAAAAGTACGATCAGGAGTTGGAGGCTTACCTACCTAATGGTTTTCATGTTGATGAAACTTAAAAATCACTTTTTTCACTGAATTTCTGATACACAAATTTAATGGCAATCAGACCTACTATTTAAAGATTTCAACGTGAAGCAAACGTGACCAAAGTAAATGGAGATCTGGTAAACATGTAAACATCCATAAAAACACTTGATGTCATCATAACGTCCTTACTTTAAAAGACTTAACATCTGTGATATTTCAAACGAATCCGACTTGGTATTGTGCCCAAATTACGTCTAGACGAAAATAAAGTGAAACTGAACGATAAAACTTAAATTTTAAGTTATCATCAATAGATGACATTACAACGTTACTTCATGCATATATTGATTATGAACCCATATGCCACAGACAAAGGGGGCGTACGGTCAGTGCAGTGAGATGTCAGAAAGTCATGATCCTGGGAGCAACTGACATAGGAACTCTGGCATGTTCCTGGTCAAATTACTTTGAGTGGATGCAGCGGAGTCGACGAATGTGCAAGTGTAAGGAGGATGATTGTAATCTTCTACATGTAAAATAACTTCAGTTTTCTCCCCTGGAAAATGATTTTTTTTTCAAACCTAGATCCTTCCCTGGTAAGGTAACATCATTCTTACAGTAATTAGACCCTTGAACAAAGAGCCCCTTTGATTTAGCACCATGTGCTCAGCATTCTTTCTAGACCCACTCAGTTTGCAGACTGTCAGTGAAGAGCACACACCACATTTTTATGAGTTCTCTGCCCCTCGCTTAGTCTGCCGTTTTATTTAGGTGGCAAAGCCGTTGTGTTTATTGTTTTGCAACCCTCTTATGCTGTTTTGGCTTTCTGTTTTTTAGTTTTGCTTTCGGTTAGGCATCTATTTTTTGGGTTTGACGTGATTTAATTATTATTCAAAGTTAATCTAGTCCCATTCTGCCCAGACATTACACTGATTCTTCAATTTTTGTAGACCACAACTTTTATTGAGTTTGTGGTTAGACATTTCATTTTGTTTATATCGTTGTTAGGATTCTGTTGAGCATTGCCCCTAAGCAATAAATTTTGGAATTTCATTTTTTGTGTTGTTTCCTCCTTTCTATAAAAGTTGCAGTCGTTTGCCTCCACCTGATTTTCCTTGCGACTCCTCCCTACCCGATCAAATTTGAAGTTTTTTTGGCGAGTTCCCCAAATTCTTTTTTTTGTTTGTTTATTCAGACTTAGTTTGGGTGCCATTTATCCGTGCTACACAAAGAAGATGTTTCATGAGCACTGGTAGGTTGTCTGTGGGAGACACCTATTACATGGGGTTTGTCAAGTTTCACTTTTCAGCCTTTCTAAAGTTTATCTGTGTTTTTGTTATTGGGGCATTCCAGTTAAAGAACCACTTTGAACGCTAACAACAAAGGGACTAAAGTACTAACAAGTCTGCTGTTGAGACTAATTTGAACACAAAAGAATTCAATATTTGTGGAAACATATGCAAGCTGTTGATTAAGAAATAGAAAAAGAGCAAAATGCAGTGAAACTAAGGCGTTTGCCAACGAGGATAAAGCCCTGAGAGGTGCAGGACAAACTTCAAGAAATTTTGAATGTTCTTTAGCATATTTACCTTATTTTTCTTCTTTAACTGTAATTTCACAGAATATTTCATCCTAAAATAGCATCGCTCTAATATGTACTGGTACTTCATCCCAATTTTGCTAGAAATTTCCTCATTTGCATATGCAATGTGTGACTCCAGTAATTACTGAAAAAAGTAACCAGTCTCAGATCTCCATAATCATGCAGTCTAGTTTCCAATGCCGAAATGTTAAAGTAGACCTGATGCAATATTTTCGCAGGACTTTTTTTTTCATGTTGTTGGGTATTTAAAATCTTGTGTGGACATCGTGACTCAGTTTCATTGCAGTTTCATTGAATTTCATTGAATTTCGTGACTTTGATATAAATACTACAAATGCCTACAAATGTTTTCAGCGTAATTCAACCGATATGGCTTTCAAGAGTACCACGAGACTTCGAAAATAAGAATTTTTGAACATCACGCTTTTATGGAACTCACCAGGTGGCATGTGGAAGAACTGCCTGTCGAACATGTACGGATCTTGAGAGATGTAACCGCCATTTTGGATATACATCTTGCCGGCCATCTTTTCCCCAGGACTCAGGAAGTAGCTAGCGTCAAAACGATCTGGCGGTATGGGCGTTGTGCAGTCCAGCCCCTTCACTAACATCTCCCAGAACTTCTTGACATTGTCCACACCCTTGCCATAGCGACAGCCTATGCCAACTATGGCAACTTTCTGGCTTTCCCAGGAGCGTCCTGCCTCCATATTTCAACCATCTGAGGCAGAACTGGCTTCTTTTTTTCTGTAATTACCGGAAAATTCAAGAAAGGGTGTACATTTTTACCCAAACAACGTGCCACTTAATCACCAGTAATTTATCTAAACATTAAATCGGTGATATTATTCTTTAGAAGAAAGAGCTCCAATATATTAGTCACTGTGGACCAACCGCTGTCTTGACTCTTTATGTATAATTAGCAACTGCACGCTGCACTGAAAACAACAAACTTCCAAAAACTATCAAGGGCTTTATTGTTCATGCCTTCGACACAAAACTGCAGTTTTCAGTCTTTGTAGATGACAACACTGTCTAACTACAAGAACTATACGGAAATAATATCCACTGTTACAGCACTAAGATTGCGAGAAATGTTGCAATTTATGACTAAGGCAAATAGTTTTGATTTGGGGTATTTCACGGCAAAAGATATACGCACATAAAATCCCGTAGAATGACATGGTTCTTATCAGTGAGAGGCAGAGTTAAAAAGCCTGATTTAGAACTGGACTGTGAGTAAAATTCAATGAGGAAAAATAATGTCTGTATTGAGCACTTCCCTTAGATTGGAGAAACTTCTTTAACAACTCAATAAATGATACATGAATAAAAAATGGAAAGGTGAAATGTGAACATATAAGTTAAACAAAATTATGGTTGTGTACAACGAGTGTAAGATTAATTTATTCTTTTTCAGTAAGATTCATTACAAACATTTCTGGCAATCAGACCCACTAATGTAATCAAACTCGTTATTGAACCAATGTGAGCTGAAGCAGCTACACAAGCCAATTAGTTGAGATCATTTGCCAATACATCAAGCCAAAATAACTAATATTCAGATAAGCACTGGTGTACGTAAACTAATTGGAGTTATTTTCAGTCATGTCTTTAAAGTGTGTTTGAGCATGGTTTTACATTTGCCATGTCAAAAAATATTCTAAAAGATAAATCAAGATTTTGTCTTTCAGTGATAAAGACGCCATTGATATGTTCAAAGTGTGCCACATTCATTATGTTATGGTGAGTCTGAACCAACAGTACAAATTAACTAAAATTCGGCAATAAAATAACTTGAAGTGGATAAAAACGAAATGGAAAAGGGATTTCATAAAGAAATCTCACAAAAGCATACACTTTCAAAGCCATTAACCTAGTCGAAATAGCCTCTTCACTAAATGTTTCATTTTTTTTCTCAAGACATTAAATCTTACCGTTATCTAGTAGTTTCACCGTACGTTTTTTGACCCAAATGAGTGTGAAATTTCTTTCTAACAAACAACTGGTGGACGTTCGTCGAACAAATAAGTCACCTTTATTTATACCCTCTGAACACTACCACGTGATGGGACTTCCCACTTTGGGTGGTACTAAGGTGTACCAATGACGTACATTAATTCATGAGTCTGACTAGGTTTAACGGAGTTACGGTGGTCTAGCCATACAAACGAGGAAGTTATTTTGTTCTAAGATTCACATGTTCCGAGAGAGGCCGCCCCAGATTATGTTGTATGGCTTTCTCTTGCACAAACCCTTTCACCTACCCAGCAAGTCAAAAACATGATTATAACCAGAAAATGTTTAAAATGCCATTCACAAAACATATGTGGTGGTATTGTTACAGTATTTAGAAAATATTTTGGTGATTTTAACAAATCGTGAAAAAAATAGATAAAACATGTGACTAGTAATAATTATTTTGGTATATCTAAAATGTTATTGAAATGTAAATGCTCTAACAGAGCCGGGCTAGAATCTGCAACCCGTCGAATTTTATTCCAATAACTCAGCTGTACATATTTTTAGGAGTTGAGCCTTTAGAAGCTTCCAAGTAACTATTTGTATTCATTTTCACGCCAGTCTTATGAAAATCAAGCTTTTTGTGCAAAGTGATTGTACAGCACCCATTTTTCCGAGATAGGTCCGTGAAAAACGTATACTTTTCCATTATGGTGCTCAAGACACGTGGGCTAGCACGCGTGTAGGCTTGGACTTCAACTAACAGTTCTTAAATTAACATTGTTAACTGTATTCATTGAATACGTAATGCTTACAAGTTTCACCATTGCTTTCTTTCAGAACATAGTTAAATGTGATTCCGTTAATTAAATTTTTAACATAGTTACAAAATTTTGAACTGAGAGGAAACTATTTCCAGTATATCATATTATTCAATTGCTGTGCAAACTTGTAATGAGTAATATTTGTAAAACATTTCACAGATGCAATCACTGCAAGACTTTTAATTTGTTATAAAGGATTTATAGATTTTAAAAGAAACATGTTTGAAATGTGCAAATGTTAATACAAAGAATACAATATTAGTACAACATCGCAAAACTAAAATGCTTTAATTTTCAACCTGTGAAGTATTTTTACAAAATATTGTAAATACATTTGATACAATTTTGTTCTTTATCGTACTTTACATCGGTCACAGTTACTCGACTAGATTCCACAATAATACATTTGTTCCCTTCAATTGCAATGTCTGCTCTCTGTTAACACCCCTCAGTTTTTCGGTCCCCGTTTAGGGAATGCCATCCCAAATCACATCAGAATGAAGTCATCGGTTGGTTAGTTTAAGACTTGTTTTAAATAGTCCTCCTTTCCCATGATGAAACACAGTTTTGTCTTGCCTGTCTCGTTTTCGTCTCTTAGTTGCTTGTGTTCTTGTTCTTGTTATATGTTAAGTCTAAAAGCCTCATGTTCTTTCCTATTCTGTTTGTAAATGGCTACTTTTTATCTCATCATAAGTTCTAATGTTTTGTTTTCACCAACATCCGAAAAAGTTAAACAATCTCTTCATTTTGCAAGTACTAGAAGGCCATTCGGATTAACATCATACATGACGATAAATCTAGCACAACGTAAGGAATGCTAAGGCAAACAAATATGTTCACCTGTTTTCACCAGTAAATGAAGCGTAGCAACTTTGAATCAGCGACTTCATGGTCAGACCGAATGGAGTTAGACATGGATTCACATCCAATACATACCGGTTAATAGCCTGTAACTAACAGTTGGCCCGACTGAATTTCAAAGCGGCATAACCACCCCATTGTTGTTACTGAACTTGTATCATGTTTTACTGGTAAGCAAGTCATGATCACCAGAATTTTTTTTATGATCTAATAATTGGTCCGACTAAATCGCAAATTGGCACGAGCCTCAACATTCAATTTGCTGCTATTGCACTTGTATCCTGTTTTATTTTGCGGACACTGGCACAGCAGACTGAATACAGAATCCAACAATGTTAATCAGTGACTTTGTTGTCAGTCTACATTTTCACACACACAAAAATGCTCTCCCAGTGGACAATTGGAGTTGGACGTAGATACATGCCGATACGTATAGGGCATTTTTAAAAATACACTGCACATAAAAATCTTGTACGAAACCGAACAATAAGTTGGGGCGAGTTGCGACGCAAATCCGACAGATTCCTATCCCTCCATCCATTTGCCCGTCGCGAAGGGCGCCCATCCGTCCTAACAATGTTTGTGGTACAGAAAAGAAGACCCTGAATATACTATAATTGCATCTTAAACATTCTAATGGAGGAATGCGTGGAACAACCTGTGTCAAAGAGGAGGTTCACTGCTTTCAACAAAACAAACATTATTTGAGACTCAGAGTATAAGCAAAACGTTTTCCTCCAGTACATTTCAGTGTCTATGAAATCAGAATACCATGGCCTGTAATGGGACTGCTCAACCTAAATCTTCTTCGATACTTTTCTTGACCTCTATACACTTGTAAACCCAGGTAATAAGTAAATAGGAGGTATAAATAGTAAACATGTAAATGTCTCGAAATTTGTCCACAAAGATTTGCACAGAAGTTGTGCACATTGCCTTGGGCAAAGGGTCTCATCTAAACGGTCAAACCGTAGATCTAACGCATTTGCTAAGGTTTGTACAAAATTAAGTCAACTCCTGACTTATGTGGGCTGCACACTTATTGTTGCAAAGGAACTAAAACAATTAACTATTCCGTCGTTGTTTTGGATACAGAACGGAGTGAACGCGAAGATGTACGTCAATCACTGTCTGGGTGACGGGAATTTATTTTGTAGCGGTCTCGATTGTGTGAAATTGTGTACCAATTTTTCCATTGCTCTACAGGTCCATAGAATTTCATTTTTACCTTTGAACCTTTCAGAGAGATTTCGAACGTGACTAATTTAACTCCACTAAATAGACTATTGGTGTAGCGGGAATTTCCAAATTCAAAAGCACGTTGTAAACGGTAGCAAATACCTACGAATGACTTGGAATATTGAAATACCGAATTGAGGTATCATTTGTCTTAAAATATGGCAGGTCACTCTGCAATTTATCTGAGAATATTTTGTGATTTAGATGTGACAAAAATCATTAAACATCAAATACGGAATCATGTTGTTAAAGTTACCTGGTACCTTTGATGCAGTTCAATTTTTTTTGCAAATGTTTGCTCATAATTCTACTGAAGGGGGGTGGTGTTCTGTATTTGTGAGCGAGAAAATAACGAGGTTTGTTTACTCTGAAATTATCAGGGTAGCTTTGGGTACAGACCCCTTTCTTGATTTCGAATCTTGTTTAATTTGTAAGAAACCCCCCTCCCATTTTTACCTATTTCCCTCAACTCATGTCACCTTTGTAATTACAAAACATGAAAAATTACGGTAATACAGAAACCAACAATGGCAATCCTGGAGGTGTGGGCGGTAGACAAACAAATAAGGGTTAAATAAATTCAGTGCACGACGTGTGAGGAAAAACAAACAATCCGTCGGGAGGCGTCTCGGAAATCCCCTTTACTTTTCAGGAAAGGGCTCAATTGTGCTCATACTCACCGTTACAAAGAGCTAACAAATGGCCCGACTGAACTGCAAAATGGCATGTACCGCAACATTATTGCTATTGCGCTCTTATTTTTTTACTTACTA
>NW_019091419.1:1709868-1725851 GCF_001949145.1 Acanthaster planci
CACATTATTGCTATTGCGCTCTTATTTTTTTCTTATTGGTAAACAAGTCATGATCACATTTCCTTTTTCAAACTAATAATGACCCTATAACCTGAAAAGTTGCGTAACCGCCACACTGTTGTTACTTCATCTGCATCTTGTTTTACTGACAACCAAGTGAGGATCACTTGATCCCAATCTCAAAAATGTTTCCTCTTCAGGCCGTGAAATTTCCTCGCAATTTTATTTATGCTGTCCTCCTTCAGCCCCTCTCACCTTTCTCTCTTAAAAAATATGGCAGGTCACTCTGCAATTTGTTGAAAAAGTCTTTCTATTTGTCATGTTTTTGGCTTTTCCACAATTTAGCTAAAAAAGCATTCGATTCGTTCGGTTTTGGGCTTTTGGGCAACTTTGCAAAAAAAGGCATTCTTGTTCTTTTTTTCTGGCTTCTTCCTCCTCTCTTAATTAAAAGCCCATTCAATTTGTGCTCGTTGCTTTTACCCTCAACTTTGTTACCTTAGCAACTTTGGATGTTTACTAAACTTATACCAGTAAAGGACCCTTATGCATAGATGGTCCTAGAACAATGACGTAACGATGACCTCATCACGTGACTTGTTATTGAATTTTCAATATTTCTTTTGTTCCAAAGTTCACTTTGTACAGGTTTTCCACCTATCATTTTAGTCCCTTTGCATATATGGATCTCCCTCAAACTTGCATCACACAAGGACCCGTATGCATAAATGGTCACTGAACACTCACGTAGTGATGACATGATCATGCGATTTATTTGATTTTTGAATAGTTAAATGTTTCAGTAGGTTTTGTGCACCTGTTTCTTCTATGCACTTTTATCGTTTAATGACTAAGCGGCTCTTAACTTCAGCCAAAAATTACTATGAGAACTCAAAAATCGTATTTTTGTCTTCAATCAATGACACATATACCCAGGATTCAAAGTATCAAATATTATTTTGCAAAAAAAATCTCGATTCAAACGCAAATCACGTGACAAGAATTTAAAGGTGCATTTGTTCTCCTTAAATTTTATGCAGTTTATTTCTGACGGGACTTCGGTAGTTTTATACACCAGATTGATGGCAGATTTGGCAGACCTATAGATTGTCATACAGTCATACTAAACTGAAAAGTGGCATAACCGCCACACTGTTGTTACTACACCTGCATGTTGTTTTACTGATAAACAAGTCAGGATCACCACATGTTTTCCGGAAAATTACTTCCCAAACTAAAAAAAAAAATTCTTTTAAGGCCGTGAAATATCCACGTTTCTACTATCTATACTCTGTTCCATGGGCCACTTTGATCTTTCTGACCTTTTCGTCAAAGGAGGCAACAATTTTCTGACTTTTAGAGGAAACAAGAAAAAAAACTTGAGGTTTTGTCTGTTCTAACAGAACATAAGCCTCTTCGACATATTTTGTTGAGAAAATTACAAAAATATTCATATTAAATACATACATATTAAATTTTGCTTTTACCTTTATGTCACAATTCAAAGCTGCATATCAGGAGGGAAAACAATGAATTATCGGAATCAATTGTAAAAATCAAAAGGAGCAACATTCCCACGTTTGGGTTTTAAAAAAGATGAGAAATGACTTGAATCTAAACTGGCTCATTGGTTGTCAGCCTGATCATTAACCATTGGTGCACGCGTCAATTTGGTCATAACGCAATATGCTCCCCGGCTTCTGCACATTTAAAGTCTCTAATAAAAGTAAGAAAGAAGACGTCACCACGACGGGATGACGCCACCCTATTGCCACATGTAACAGACGTTGGTTGGGAATGTATCCAAGTTTCATCTCAGTCAGACTACTTGCTCCGGAAATATTTTATATTAGTGTTCAACTTTGCTAGCATGTTACGTGACCTCCTCTGACGTCATCGTCTCAATCCCACTGTAAGATCAAGTCAAGATTACTGAATTTCGTCCCATGCCCCCCAAAACAGCTTCTGAGCCAACACACCCGCCACCTCACACCCTTGGACTAGGTGTATTTTGATGAAGATGCAACATTGCAAAGGGGCCCTGAAAACTGTGTATACAGTCAGATGGTTAAAATAAATATTCAAAATATGTAATTAATCACTTCAGAACTAGAATTCATGACGTCATACTTCTAGTACCATTTATGCATGAGTGGAAAATGACCAAAGTGGTCCCTTGAACTTCTGAACAAAGCAAGTGAGCCATAAGAAAAGATTACAGTGACATTAGGTAATTACGCCACCATGACGTCATATTTCTTGGTCGGTCTTTTGCAAGAAACGCTCCTTGATGTAGCTCCTAGATGTAGCTTTAATGAGTGTGCAAGACGGTTAAATGAAGATGTAACATTGCAGAAGGGCCCACGAAAACGGTGTATATATAGTTATCAAACACATCTTTCACACTTACCACAGCAAAGTGAACAAAGTTGTCTCTTGAAAGCTGTGAAAAAATGGGTTTAGCAAAATCACCTTTGAGTAATAAATCACGTATTTAGGTCATCGTGACGTTATTGATTTAGACATGCATCTTTGATGAAGATGTGAAATTGCAAAAATGATTAAAGTGATTCCTTAAAAACTGTGCAAGGTCGATAAATATTAAAAACATACACGAAACAACGTAATGACGTCATTATAATGTCAGGTCCTAAATATGATCTTAGACCAAAAGCCAAAAAGCTAGATTTCCACACCACCAATACATCCACGTGGCATACGTAAGGTCTTGAAGAAGAATTTGAAAATACTTTTTTTAGTTCAAAATACATGATGAAAATAATATCAACATAGTGAAAATAAAAGAATTTATTGGAAAGCAATTTATGGCGTCATGACTTCACCCATATTTTCATCTAAACCACTTCATGCTATACCAACAAAGTTCATCCCATTCAGACCGACTTATCTTGTGTTGTTGCGGCTTAAAATTTACACACAAACAATGACGTCATATGACCAAAATGTCGTCATTATGATTTTTTATGAAATACAGTATTCTATTTTTATTTTGTCAAGCAGATTTATCCCAAATAAAAGGAAACAAATATACAATTTCACAATATTTTATCTTCAGGTAATTGCATGCATTACATTGTAGAAGTTTCTGCATGGGAGCAAGATCTCTGGCGTGAACTTGAGCGTTGGTTGAATTTGATTTGATTTAGAGTTCTTACCAGTTCAACGGCTTGATCTTTACTAACGTCGAATATTACGAAAACACCGTCTCTGTATCTCATGTCGCTCACAATTGAAGGATTGCGAGGGAGATCGATTCCTTTTTCACTTTTGAACACGCCAAGTTTCTGTCTGAAAAACCTGCCCTTGAACCCAAATATCGAGGCATGACAAGTTCTTACAGACATCGTGCGTCTGCGTTCGTTGGTTTGGGTGAAGAGTAAGCCTATTGTCGGCTTCTTCAAGTGCAATGCAAACCGATTTAATTGCACCGTCTCGTGGGCAGTTCGTATGCATGGAAGCAATATCCAACGTGACAAGTCGGCTATCTTGCTTCACTGTCATATATCATGTCTGGCAGACCAACGGCATTCTCGGGTGTCTCAGAATCATTGGCTGGCTGTTGGAGAGGACAGATGTGGCTTGGCAGTAGATGAACGGTGGAGGCTTGGTCCCTAGGGACCCCCCTTTAATTTCAGCAAAACTGTTTTTTTAATGGTTGTAGGGGCTGGAAGACACCTACGGGGCAATATAAATGCCTGTGAAAAAAATATACACTGTGACAAGAGCGACTAGCCGGTAGAGGTCATTTATGGCTTCAAATAAAACAGTCTTACGTAACGCCTCACAAGGTTAAGCATGTGCGAAGAATCGCGTGTATTTGTGCTTTGTTGTTCGACTATTGGAAGCAAGAAGTAGTCCACACATTTTGAAATGTGTAACCACTGATAATTGCCCTCCCCACAAACCTTGTTCCTTTGGGTACTTCTTTCTGAACTTTTGATAGGAGGTAGAGGCATGGGGTTTTAATGTCGTGGTTGTCATGACTGTGGAATTCAACTGTTTTCTGGAATTTGTTCTTTTACGATTTGCGAAGGGCTTGAAAGACCAGTTTTGCAGTTTCCCATGTCATGTCTCCATCAATCTCTTCATAGTGTGGGCTTGATATTTGCCGTAGCCCCTCACGTCAGTAATCATGTCTATTCAAACGCAAACATCGCGGCCTTTATCAAATAGTTTAACAACAAGGTCTCATTTATTCTGAAGGCCGGCCAATGCCATGCGTTCTGGTTTTGTCATGCTAAACTGCACATTTTGATTAAATTGGGATAGTTCCAAGTATTAGCAAGGTATGATTCAAGTTGAAGGTAGGTTGGGGAATCCGGTTTGAGGGCAGTTGGAACGGGGTGGATGAGAGAGTCTAACTCCCCCTGCTATCTTCGGTCGTAATCTCATTTTTCTGAGGAAAGATCGAGAATGGCGAAGGATAGTTGATCTTGTAGGTTTTCTGGGTGTGGGAATAAAGTTTAACCCCGATTTAAAGCAATCAGTTCAATGTTAGAGAGCTGACCGTTGGAAAGATTTTTAACATATGGCAAACTTCAAACTTGGCAAACTTGCAGCACAATGGAGATCATCTTCGCCCGATTTTTTTCTTGCTAATTTCACGGGAGGGGATAGGTCTTTCCTCGGCTGTTTCATTTTTAAAATTTTTGTTGCCTTATTGAGTCTGCTCGCCATGTTTACGCAGATTCCATATGCTTTTTTCAATCAGTGTATGTTGAGTGAGGTCTGCATGAGAGCGTGGAGGAAATGTTTTATTGCATGACGCGCTGAATGCACTTATTGTGTTCACCCGTTTGCACGAGAAAATGAAGCATAGTGGCTTTGAATCACATTTCTTTGTCAGTCCAGTCAGAGATAAGAGAGTTAGACTTTGATTCACATCAAATACATACAAGCGTGTAGCCTGTAACTAACTGTTGGCCCGACTAAACTTTAAACTGGCATAAACCCCCCAACACTTCTATTGCACTTCTATCCAGTCGTATTTTGCAGATACTGGCACAAAACTCTGAATTCGAAAACCGACAATATCATATTTACCAGTTTTCAGGCATGAGACGATAAAGCGTTCTTGCTTTGAATCAGTGACTTCGTTGTCAGTCTACATTTTCACAAAAACTTGCCCTTCCAGCGGACAATTGGATTTGGAATTGGATTCACATCACATAAATACCGATAAGTATATGATATTTTCAAATCCACTGCGCCAAAAATATTGTAGGAAAGCCAATAATCATTTTTGGCAAGATACGAAGCAATGCGAGCGTACGGATTCATATCCGTCCGTCCGTCGGGTCGCGCGTCCGCCAGTCTGGCTTTCCACCTAGTGTTTTTTGTTGTACAGAAAAGAATACCTTGAGTACTCTAGAATCCCATCTAAAACATTGTAAGTCAAAGAGGAGGTTCACTGCTTACAATAACACAAATTTTAAGCACAACGTTTTGCTCCATATGCCCGTACATTTCATTGTCTATGAAATTGGAATAAAGTGGCCTCTTAAGGGACTGCTCCACTTCAATTGGGTTAGTGGGTCAGTCAGTGGGTCAGTCAGTCCTGTCCGTGCCTTCTTCACCACTGACCAATGCTTGCATTTTGCTCCTCACTACTATTTGCGATGATCTGAGTTCAGAGATTCTCCAGCGTATCAAAGACAGAATATGGAATGGGGAATCTGTAGGCTTTGGCTTGATTTTGCGTCCCCACCGAAGTGTCTCCGTGCTAGCTACTGCATCGCTTGAGTTCTCGGCTTGGCAAATTCGTCCCAAAACCATCCTATACGTATAACATCAGTCACGGGGTGAACCTCAGCTTTTCTACTTTTCGCCTCAATTTACTTGACTCGACATCCAACTAAAGAACGGCAAATGCTCAAATCCACTGACATTATTCGTTCAGCGGCATTCCGGCACACAGGATTCGGATCGCTTGACCATAATGTTCAGTTTCGCCTAAAACAAGCGCGTGCGCCGACCCGTTCTTGGTTTCAATTAACGCTGAATTGTGGCTTACGCTGTTGGGAACTCCAACACAGAAACCTACTTTTTGTCTCTTTACTAGAAGGGACGGCCAATTGCGCACGCATGCCGGCTCAGGAAACTGCAGTGCTGGCCGCGATGTCAGGTCCAGCGCTTTCAGGACGCTGAAATCTGCTTCGACTTCCGTCGCAGTGGCTGCATCAGAGTTGGGCGTCGTGTTGTTCCCAAGTTGGCAACTTGCAAATCCCATTCAGCTAATGAATGCCGTATCTTCAACCGCGTCGCAGCCTAAAAGCCAGTCCGCCCACAATCACCTGCCAACACTGCTCCAAATAAATAGGATGGTTCCCTTTCTTAATTCGTATCCTAACAGTCAGGATACAAATTTTATGGTAAAGGTTTTTCATATGGTTTTCGACTTGGTTATGAAGGACCAAGAGTTAGTTCTACTGCCCGAAATTTAGTTTTGGTGTGCGGTGAACGTCCCACCATTTTAAAGCAAACAATTGATAAGGAATTGTGCTTGGTTCGGATTGCTAGCCCCTTTCACCCTTTTCCACTTTACATTGCTCACCTGTCTGTTTGGTGCCCAAGCAAGTAACTGTGGAATTTGCTTAATAACCCATCATCCCTGTTGGGTAACTCTGGCAATGATAACGTTGACCCAGTCAATAAAGCGGTTTTTACACGAGTTTCGACGATATAGTTGCACTGGTTTATAAGTTGGATACAGGGGCCTTGTTGACCAAAATGTGATATAAAAAAATTAGCATTTCCGTTTACTCCCTGTTCACCCAAATTACTTTGATGTGTTTTTCTTTTCTGTTAAAGGGGATTTCTATTGTACGATAAGTGTATGGGCAGTTCCATATCTTGTGTGACGCTCGAACGTTTTCTTCCAGTACTGAGCTCAGACCATTATAAGGATGACTTCTTATTTGCCGGTCATCCCAATTGTTAGAGTGTGCACGAGGCCTTATTTCATTTGGGGGTAGTGTGTAACTTAGGACTCAGTGTTTCCCTAGCTCATGACAACTGAGACTGAAAGACTGACGACTTGCATTACGTTCAGGGGAGACTGAGTTTCGTTTGTGAGGCAGCTAGCTGTCTGGTCGTTTCGTCGTTTATTTGATCTGACTAGCGACCGCATTAACGTGTTCGTATTTCCTCGGGTACACGGGGCCGATATTTTAGCGTGGCCCATGAAGTTTTGCACTGAAGCAATAAGATGCACTTGAATACACACGCTTCTGCAACAGTAATTAGTAATGGTGCATTTTTTAAACGGCAGTTAGGTTTAATGAAAATGGCCTGAGCAAATTCGCTCCCTCTGACTGTCCACTACATCCTTTCTGGGATTTTTCCCATCCTGCTAACGTTACTATTATGGGGTTGCAATCTCCTGGATAAGTGAGTAATATTTTGGTGTGATGGTGAGGCCGTCGTATCTAGAAACAATCACCAAACATCCCGTTGCTCTTGAATCATGAAATTGGTTCACGTTTGTTTTACAGTGTTTCAGGCAGAACATCCAAAATGTTTAAGGCTTTGCATGCCCCTAGCATCGATAACAGTATTGCTGATGCTCTTTCCCAATTTCAGTTGGTTCGTATTCGGCAACTATTCATCGCGCCCATGGTCATCGCAGATTATTAACTTTACTGTCTTTCTGTCTGTCAGTGGGCTCGCCCCCTCCAGCATTGCGTCGTATATGGTTTCTTGCATGTGGATGAAATCACTGCGCCCATCCCGGAATGGGAGTTCCCTTTACGGCGTTCCGACGTCACACTTCGGAATATTGCCAGTCGTGACATGGTTGAACTTCATGTTCGCTATAATGGTGCTTCCTAACCAAATTGCTTCCGTTTACAGGGTACATTTACAGGTGTCTTTTATCCTCTGCAACTGACTGATTTTTGGTGGTTTTGATGTGTTAAAACTATGTAGATATATTTCAAATTGACTAATATCTCTTTTTTATTTCTAATTATAATTTTGTTATATTTTCTATGATTTAATTCTATAAATGGTGGTTTTCTTCTGTTGGTTTCATTACAAAAAATGAAATCAACAAAAATATATTGAGAAACTGACTAATGTGGTCAGGGTTGCACTATTGCAATACCAGTCGTTTCTCAAGAAAGTTCGGCTTGTCCATTTTTAGTAACGCATACGCTAGTCCATCCACTTTCTGTTTCATTTACATGGAATCCTGAGACCCGTTTTCAATTCACAGCTGTTGTAAAGCGCGCCTGCAGTTTGTGAGCTTCGAACTCCTTTCGCTTTCGGGCGTTAACCGCCGATATATCCACACAACCTTGTAGGAGCATAATTCACGAAATGTTGGATTGAAGTGCAGTATCATATGCTACTTTTCTTTTTAGCATTTTTCCTTTCCCACGCCAGCAGACCACTGGCCTCTTGTGCGGGTTGTCGGTGACTCGTTTGTGCATTTTGCTTCCCAGCTAAGCCAGTTTCTTTAGGGCAGCTTTGGATGGGACAAAAGAGGGCTGTGTTAAGGCAACCTTTTCAAGTTTCTCCAGGGGCGCTCGGCCTGGGACCCCCAAACAACGCCCCCCCAGTTTATCATCATTCATGTCAGATCAAAAACGATTTGGAGATACCATGTTATGTTATTCCACAGGGTGACAACGACAAGAAAGCAACAAATATTTTAGTCTGACTCGGCAATGAACTGCTCTGGCCAGAAGTTAACAAATTTAACCTCTAGAGTCAGTGTCCACGTCGTTCACGCTGTCTGTATATGTGGCAATAAATGGCTTGGAATGAAGTATAAATTGTCTTGTGGGCTCACTCTGCAGTTTGTCTAAGAATATTTTGCGATTAAAATGTGAAGAAATTCACAAAACATCAGGGGCACCTCATCAGGGGTGAATCCAGAAACATCCTATAAAGGTTTTGCGTTTTTTGCAAACTCACGTCACCTTTGTTGATTCAGCCAATTGAAAATGGGGTAATACAGAAACAGACAATGGCAACCCTGGTGTATAGGCGATAGACAAAAAACTTTGAAAGGTGAAATAAATACAGTGCATGACGTTTAAAAGAAAAAAATTCTGTCGGGAGGTATTCGGAAATCCCCATTACTTTTCGGGAAACGGCTCAATCGTGCTCATACTCACCGTTATAAATAGCTTACAAATGGCCATGACTTGACTGCAAAATGGCATGAACCGCAACATTGTTGTAATTGCGCTTGTATGTGTTTTTCTGATAAACAAGTCTTGATCGCGCACATTTCCTTTTAAAACTAACAATGACCCTTTAATCTGCAATGTGGCATAACCGCTAAATTTTCACTGCACCTGTATCATCTTATTTTGACATGCATGGCAATTCTGAAACAGTTCCTCAATTTTTTATGCTTAATGATCCCAGGTTTTACACAACTTTATTACACTGAATATTAAAAGACAACAGACGAGTAGTATGCTGCCCTTCCTTTACTTTACTGAATGCTCTATTTGAGATAGGGAACCAGCAGCCTGCGTGTCATGTAAAGCCAAATTCTGATTAAAACAAAATTCAGAAGCAATTTCTTCTTGTTTCAAGAATTAAAACGAAAAACTAATTTCTTTTCTTTTTTCCACATTTTTCATTTCTAAATTGACAAACGAGAAATGACTCGTCTCGATTTTACGTTTTCCTACTCTGATTAAAAAACAAATGTTTTTCCTTTTCGCATTTTCTTTTCAAATAAAAAAAAGATTGAACAAAACGTACTGGTACTAGGACCAAGAACTTTATCCCCGTTTGAGTTGGCAAAAAGATGAGAAATGCAAAGGGCCGGATGGATTGGAATTAAACCTAGCCCTTTTGGTCCGCAAGCCTGCACGATAAACCTAAAGGTTAGCCACAATGAAATTTTTTCAAACCCTACTTTTCTGCAACTTTGTACTCCTCTTCAATTCATGAAAACTCTTTTATGTTCCTATTTGGTTAAATGCTTTAAAAGGTGCATTTCTAACACTTGAACTTTTCCCTGCTTTCGTGGACAACCGAGGGCGTTGTTCTATCAGGAATATAGATATCTCTATTAATCCAGTTCTTCTTGCTTGCGTGTATGTCTCCGTCCATTTATCGTTTGCCTTTGAGAAAGATTTGTTGAAAGATTTGAAACGTAAGACTCTCCCACTTTTGTAATTTGTATTTCAGGTTACTGTCGGCAAGCAGCAGTTTTTGTAATTTCTGGAACATGCACGCACGTTGCCACGTAATATCGCATATATACATATGCTTGTGCGTGTGTGTTCAGTAACTCGGCCTGCTCTTGCGTTGTGGCCAATCTAAAGATATTGAACAGGATTTAAACACATGGACGAATAACGTTCAGCTTACTGACACAATCATTACACTCAGAGAGACGCGTTACCGAAGCCAAATAGTACGGAAGTCGGATAGTGTCAGGGTGATTAATATTTCGTAGGGGGTGTAATACTTTTTGACAAATTATGTGGCGGCCGTGGCCGCCACATACTTATCTGGCGGCCGTCTCATAATTATGTGGCGGCCGTATTGCACCCCCTATGCAAGAAATAATCACCCTGGCACTATCCAGCTTCCGTAAAATAGAAACCCATTATTGGTTCTTTTGTAGCGTCCAACCACATGTGGCAGACCCGACAGGACACTCGTGCCAAACTCTGTACCCGCCAGCACGAAGGCCCAAAGCTAGGCATGTGCACTGTACCCAGCCGAACGTACGTATACGGCGCACAAAGCCCACAAGCTGGTTGTTGGAAGCAAAAGTCCTCAATGCACAGAACACGGAAGTGGCGTTAACGTCGAAGAATGACAGCGTTATATAAGTCACTCTGAAAATGCACATACTCGGCTGCAAAAAATTCAATTCTGAGGGTATGTCATGTGACTTCTGTTGACGTCATCATGGCATCTTGTTTCAAGAAACATCTTTGCATGGCCTTTTTGGGTGAACTTTGATGAAGGTCTTTCTTTGGTGTAGCTTTGATGAAAACACTTCGAATGTACCTGTAGTAGGCTAGAGAAAAACATGTAGAGAATAACGAGGGAGGGAGGGGAACAATAAGAAGAGGAAGAAAACAATTTTGAGAAATGTCTGACTTTACTGCAACTGCGGCTCACACCACACCCCAACCTGAAACTGCATTATTTGGGTTTCAATTAACTGCATTTGAAATTTTTGTTTTGCAATTTCAACCCAGATTTTGATCCTTTTTTGGTTTTATGCTAACGCAATTTGCATATTCATGACCAGAACTATGATGCCATCCAAGGCGCTGAATCTCAATGTTGTACTGATTTGTGCACAGAAAATGTCTAGATTATTTTAACCACTGCCATGGCAGGTTTTATTTTCTTTGGCAATTTATTGCTGTGTATATGGCAATATATAGTATATAGTGTATATAAGTATATGGCAATAATCCAGCAAAAATCCTTATCACATAAATGTTCCCAGATAGCAAATTTGGGGTTCACAATTTGAACATAAAAACATGCTACCTGAACCATGTTTTCCTGGATTTACATCAAAGCAAAAGCGCCCTCACTTGTCCAGAAATGACTGGTCAATTTTTAATTTTTCGAATAGTGAAACGTTCAGTTCACATAACTCGAAAAATACGTCAAACAGTCTTCATAGAAGAGATACACAAAAGATTACAGAGATACACAAAAGATTCTAAGAAAAATTCATTTCCTGGTTCCTTTACACTATCTAGGGAGGTGATGTCAATAATAATTCATCTGAAAGGCATGTTTATGATATACACCCATCCTCCAGAATTTACGCCCATGGTCATGACACTAGATATTCTTTCTCTAGCGTACTAAAACAGATCGTCTTGTTTTTACATGGGCGTCGTCAGGAGGGGACAAAACACTCAAGAGCAAACCGCCAAACATCAACTGTGCGGTCGGTGCGGTGCTTTTTATTCATACGACCCATTGTTTTTGCGATTGAAAAACCGCGAACAATAGGAGAGTTTACTTGTGTCAGCCTGAGAAAAATTCTCCTGCGACTGTGTCCTGGACACATTTTATTTAAATGCAGCTCGGTCTGGCGTAAAGAGAAACACATAAAATGAGGAAACAATGAGGGAACTGGCCCTGGTCTACCCACTATATGGTGTCAGTGCTTATGGGACCCAAAATATTTTAGTCAGCATGCATACAGCATTGCCCTGTAACGTGTTAAACGACTGGTAATGTATCAAACTATTTCATGGTATTTCACTAAATTCTGGTATAAATGGCAACTGACACAAGGTTTAAACAATGAGAAGCATTACACGCAGAGAAGCATTACAGGCAGAGGTTTCACTGCTTGGTAGTAAGACGGAAAAAAGACTTTAGATCACGACCCTATCAAACATGAGCTGACATTGTACGGATAACACGAGGTGCTCTTAGTAAATGGATACCGGTACATACATGTATTAACAAGAAAAAATCTGAGACAAATCTAAAAACAAGCGAAATTGTAGTGTGTTTAAACCAACCTGGATAACAACTCGAAGAAACAGAATCTAAACAGATTGCTTTATTTGGAAACTCATTATTTCAGAAATACTCACTGTAACGAACGAGACCGAAAATACTATGCGATGATTAGTTGTGAATTACACACGTTGTAAAAACGCTAATTTAATGGAAACTTGAATTTATTAACTCAAAGGAAATTAAATAAAATCTAAGTGAATAAA
This sequence comes from Acanthaster planci, assembly GCF_001949145.1. Next base: position 1,722,573 of record NW_019091419.1, read on the forward strand.
TAGTTTCCCATTCCTGAACTTTTTTGTTCAGGAATGGGAAACACTCAAAATATTTTAATAAAAACATCAATTTGTAAAACATTTGGGAGTTTTTAGTAAAGTTTAACTTTTGAGAAAGATCGTAAAACCGGGAGTAAACATTAATTTGCATACACCCATAATCAGCAGTCAGAATGAACCGGGAGTGGAAAGTGTTTGTTTCCCGTAGTGCATGCCAACTAGAGTACTGCGTCACAGTTGATATTTCCTACTGCGCATGACAACTGTTCTAGCACAACACAGACGAAACGACATGAAGGCTGAACGGATGACCTCACTGTTTACAGCTCTGTGTGTTCACAACTGGTCTGCGCTTAGGAATGGTGAAGTCGTGCTAGTGAAAAATTTTCTCAGTAGTGTGTAATAAAGATTGCAGGTACAATTTCATGTTTAAGCAAATTTTGTTGAGATTGTTGCACATGAACATCTGTGATTGTCATCTATTGTGGGAAGCGGGCTTAGCACCACAACACACGAACAGCAATTAAACGTTTACGGTAACATCGTACCAGTACCTTGATGTGCTGAATAAACATGGCGTTTGATTGCGTCGAGAAAATCGTCAAATTGTTCTTCTTCAATTACGGTGGTTTCATAGCGAGACACCCGTATCCCTTTCTTGTTCTTCCACTGCTGTTGGCCGGAGCACTAGGTGCCGGAATGGTGTTCCTGACGGAGGAAAACAGCATAGAGAACCTGTACACTCCGGAAAATGGGCAGGCAAAGACGGACAGGAACACGGTGGAAACACTGTTCGCCGAACACGGTGACAACGAGACATTAGTATCACATCTGTCGAGACTGCCTCGGGAAGGGAGTGTGATTATACGGCAGAAAGATGGCCAGAATATCCTGACACAAGCTGCCATGGAGGACATCATCAATCTACACGAGCAGATCATGAACATTACCATCCAACACGACAACCAAGAATATAAATTCACTAATCTCTGCATAAAATGGGACGGTACTTGTAACGAGAACCTCATACTAGCCTTATATGATTACAACGCCTCTAATGTGCCGTTGACTCCTCTAACCTTTCCCCTCTATACACTAGTCGGTGACACTGTACCTTATTTTCTTGGTGGAGGATTAGGAGGCGTGACATTCAAATCGGGTTCTCAAGATGAGGTAGTTTCAGCCAACGCTGTCCGGTTGTCCTACTTCTTACGTTACCAAGACGACGTAGAGGATCAGCGAAGCGCCTTGTGGGAAGAAAAGTTCTTAGAAGTCGCGGAGGCTTTCACTTCATCCGTTGTCAGCGTCACTCGGGAGGTGTCTTCCACACTGGAAACCGAGCTCGACAGAGCTAGCTCCAGTGTGATCAAGGATTTCACTATCACCTTCACTGTCGTGATCACGTTCAGCATCTCGTCCTGCGTGATGCTGGACTGGGTGCGAAGCAAGCCGTGGCTGGCCGGCTGCGGCGTAATCTCCGCCGGCCTGGCCGTGCTGTCATCTTTCGGGTTGATGAGCTACATCGGCATACCGTACATTAATGTCGTCGGCTCAGCACCATTTCTCATCTTGGGTAAGTTTTCATTTTAGAGAAAGACCAAGCAAGCCCACGTTCCCCTACGTCTTCCAGAGAGTGTTCAGCAGGTGATGGGCCGTCCATCAACGTCTCATTCAAACCATTAGAGAAAGACGTAGAAAGCCATCTAAGTAATTTCAACGCAGTTTCGTGAAAATACCGTGGCGGAAAAGTAATATTCAGACTTGAAATCGCCACTATACTGGGTTCATCAAAATACTGTTTAAGCAGTACGACATACATGTAGTTATAACCTGGCATTACGCGTTATAGATTTCATCCCCATGAATGCACTGAACAAGTATAGATTATATACAAATGTTAAAAATCATAAATTTATGATTGTGTGTAAAAACTCTTACACACAAATTCCCAAACGGACCGTGTAAATCAAGATGCAAGCTATTTGATTAGTACGTGCGTATGGCAAAAGATGTACTTATGTAAAATGCACAGAAATGACTCAAGGCTAGCTGTCGGATCGTTTGTGTTTATTAATCTGCAAATAACACCTCAAATTTGGATTGACAGGCTTTCGGGTCATGGTCAAGTATACTGTTGTCAATCCTTGCCAGCTTGGAGTGGGTTGTACTTGTTACATGTATTTGTAATGTCCTTTTGTTTAGTCCAGTGATTTTTATGTTTGTTGAATATTGTCCTACCAGTATGCTCTGAATGGCCGAATAAATACAATCTAGCCTCTATAATAAAAACATCCCTTGTATTACTTTTGCTGGCAGACTGTTAAAAAATGGGCAAAAGAGAAGTCTTAACGTGCAGTTTTCCTGGTCAATACACCGGGGGCCGGGTAATAAAACTGAAGAACTTCACACCAGTGTCTGACAGGCTCCACTCCGCTGAAGGCACTAGTAAAGGTTTAACAACACCATTAAACGCTAGGTTGTACACACGCTTGTTCAAAGCTTTCCCACAATCTATCAATGAGAATTTTTTTAATGACAGCCTGCGTTTTGGGGCTGTGGTATTTCCATTTGGTTGCAATTTCTTTTATCGTATAGGGCCATTCACCGTGACTATTGCGCCCGTTAGACAATTCATCCTTACAGGGCATTATCCTATTTGGTGTCCAAAATATGTCGCCAAGAGTAAATGTGCAAGTTTGTATTTTTTTATATTATCTTTAAGCAAAATTTATGAAACAACATTTTACTAAAAAATTGCAAGGGATTAATATCACCACAACCCCGCATTACTTTAACAGCCCTCTATTATACTCAAACAACATGTGCGTTGAAGACTTCTGTCTGCAATGCGTAATCTCGTGTGCGTTACATGGCAGCGTATAGGACATCATGTCGCCCTGTTCTTGGGCAAACTTGGCGTAGCGTACAAGAATAGGCCCAGTTTGCCGGGTCTATGTATTTGTGTAGTTTCCAAACAATATGAATTAATTACCTCAAGAATTTTTGATCCGTTCCTTTCTGAGACGAATATGTCGTTATTACATGTTACTTCACAAATTTCCCGAAACAGTTTCAAAACAAAATTACCATTTAACTTGATAGTAATAATTGGACACTATTGTGTGTAGTGAACAATGTGTGCAGTTTAATTTTTACCATCGTTGCTTTCCAACCTTAACCTTAATAAACACTCTTTCCCTCCTTTTTTTAATTCCCCGGGAGAAAATATTTCATCGTCCGAATTGAAAACTGTAGAAATGGATGCAAAGTTATTAAATA
>NW_019091419.1:1727364-1742731 GCF_001949145.1 Acanthaster planci
ATTAGATAGATTAAAAAAATAAAATATAAATAAATTATTTATTGAATACTTAGTTTGACTTGAATTACACCCGGGAAGCACACGGGAACACCGTTGCAACGGATGTCTCACTGACACTTAAATGCGTAAAGTTCGTGTCAATGTGTGGAAAAAGGACAGTTAAAGTGTTTGCAGTTACGAGTAATTAAGTTGGAGATACGACTAATAATTTCGTTCTTTCCATCCTTTTAGGCATTGGAGTTGACGACATGTTCATCATGTTGGCTGCTTGGCGACAGACTGACGTCCGATGGTCAGTGGAACAGCGCATGCGCTATGCCTTCTCTGAGGCCGCCATGTCTATTACCATCACGTCCATCACAGATGCCCTGGCCTTCGGAATTGGAGCCATCACCTTCTTCAGATCCGTCCGCATATTCTGCATGTACACGGGCGTGGCTGTTATCTTTGACTACGCCTTTCAGATCACTTTCTTCGGCGCATGCATGGTGCTCACCGGCCGACGTGAGGCAGCTAACCGACATTGCATGTCGTGCCTCAAAGTCAAACCCAAAAGCGAATCCTCATCCACGGCCTACACCATATTCTGCGCTGGTGGTTCATCCCAGCAAGCTTCCGACAGGGACGAAGGTGATACCAATGACCATGCCCTCATGCTGTTCTTCAAAAATTACTACGGTCCTTTCATCACACGCTGGTGGATGGTGACCCTGACAATAGTACTGTTTCTAGCCTATCTGGGCACCGCTATCTACGGATGTACCCAGGTTCGAGAAGGTCTCGCTCTCAGAAACCTTGCCCGGGATAACTCTTACGCGGCTGAGTTCTTGGATGACGAGGGGCAGCACTTCACTACCTACGGTCCCCAGGTCTCTCTGATGCTCACTGAGCCCAGAGACGTGTGGAATCCCGTGGTGCAAGATCTCATGGAGGACACTTTGGCAAAGATGGAGGCGAGTGAATACACCTACAGCAAGGATCACAATCTGACTGTGTCATGGCTGCGCGACTACCTTGACTTTCTTCGGACCATCAACCTCATTAACCCAACCCAGGCGCAATTCATCGACACGCTGCGCGAGACATTCCTCAAGGTTCCCGCCTTCAAGAAGTACTCGATGGACGTTGTGTTCAACACTGACAACTCCAATATCGCGGCGTCGCGATTCTTTGTCACAACCAAAGACTTAGACTCCACCGAAAAGGAGCGATATATGATGACAGAGTTGAGGCAGATAGCCGAGGAGGCTGAGCTACCCACCATAGCCTACCACCCAGCCTTCATTTTCTTTGATCAGTATATCGCCATTTTGCCCAACACACTGCAGAATATGGGGATTGCCGTGGGCGCCATGTTGATCGTGGCCCTGTTGATGATCCCCAATCTCATCTGTTCTCTGCTGGTCACTCTCTCCCTAGCCTCCATCGTCACAGGGGTGGTGGGATTCATGTCTCTGTGGCAAGTGAACCTCGACTCTATCGCCATGACCAATCTCATTCTTTGCATAGGTTTCAGCGTGGACTTCTCCGCCCACATCAGCTATGCTTACATCTCTGCTAACACAGGCTCCCGTCGAAGCAACGTTGTACACAGCCTCTACTCTCTGGGCATGCCAATCGTTCAAGGGTCTCTCTCCACCATACTCGGTGTCGTAGTACTCGCCTTCACAGACTCTTACATCTTCCGCACCTTCTTCAAGACCATGTTCCTTGTGATCTCCCTGGGGGCGCTGCACGGCCTGCTCTTCTTACCGGTATTCCTCCTGCTCACGATTCCTGTGAAGACTCACCGAGGGAAAGACTCCAGCGAGAATCTGCGAGATGGTGGCGTGGCCAACAGCCCACACGGCAGTCCGGGGAAAGCGTTTGCCATTGGAGCGTATCCATCTACCGTCGACGGGGCCAATCGAACGCCCACCACCGCCTCATACTATCCCCATCGGTCACAGTCATTGCCATACAGCATGAATGCCAGTGTTGCGGACTCCGGGCCCTCCTTTGTCACCTGCCGACGGCAGCCTCCACCATTGCAAAACAGTAACCGTTGGCAGAACAGGGCTTTGTCCGAAGATTTTGCCATTCCAAGGGCTACGCCTAATTCAGCCTACAGCGCGAGGGAAGGTATTTACCATCCATAATCTTGCCCCAAAGCAGAAATGGCCACACTTTTAATTTGCACACAAGCACAAGGGATCTTTGTAGTAAAAATTTACTGGTCTAGCTTGCGTTGCGCAGTTTAACTTTGAAGGTTAAGGTGGGTTTGTACTACGGCAGAGCAGCACTCCCTTGAATCCAACCTGTGACGTTTAGGGCAAAATAACCATTTAAAAACTATACTTTGAAATAACTGAGGGTAAAAAGGTTTGCTGTAAGTTTCTGAAGTTATTGGTTTGGTAAGTTATTTTTCCATTCTGACGGCAAAGATTTTTTCTTTCTGTAAATATTATGGTTTTGTTCATACCTAGCGGAGACTCTTCACAGAAAACTATTGATGTTTGTCGCATTCTCCCCCATAGGATAACGTTGTTTTGAGAAATAAACAAAATTGCGCTAATTGGTAATTAACTTCGTCGCATTGTTTCTGTAACTTTGAAGAGGATGTGATTTTAGAATGGATAAAAAAATTGGTTTGAAATCTTTCAGTTGAAAAAGAAGTACCTACTGCTTTGTTTTACATTTTGGAAGACTTTGCACCAGTATGTAGCGTTTGCCGTACCATTAGAGTCAATTTATGTCAACTGTTCCGTTTGTAATCATAGCATTAAATGTTTAAAATAATTTATTGATGGGGACTTTGTCTTTCAGATGTCAGAAAGGATTTGGTCGAGTGTTACATTAGTATGATACTTTGGAAATTATGTATGGACGTTAAAGCCCAACTCCAACGATGCTAACTTTTCTCATATTGAATCCAATTCAGAAGAGCAAAGTCAAAAGTGGCACATATCAATATCTCCCTTGCAATAAACTTTTTCTTGTGTGTTTATAAAATACAATTTTTGTACCCATTTTTCACGTGAGTCTAGCCCGGTACTGTAAAAATGGACGTGTAGTCACGACTCATTAGCATCTAATGAATATTGATATTTGTGATGTATTCCAGTGGAAAGGACCACGTACGCTGTAGGCGCGCATAGCACGCGTAGCTGCGGACGACAGCACGAACTTGAATAACGTTCTTATTCTTCGGAAAGTCGAAGAAATTCAATCCTGGTTCTTTCGCAGAATTTCCTGCAGGCCTACACGATTTCAGCATTATTGTCAATCATGAGGAAAGGAGCATACTCTCAACTGAAAAGAGATAATGTGGCACAGTAGACCCGGCACACAAATCGATCGCCGGTACGCGGTGCACGCACATTTAGCTTCATGTTCATGTACATGTACGTTTGTAGCGGAACCAGTCGTGCCACAGATACCAGTTTCAATGTTTTCTCCGGTATCATACAAATTTTGTTTCTCAACAGCGCTGCGAGCGGTCAGAGAGTGGACATTTTTCATAAAGCTCGAATACACCGTTCAAACCTGTCGGCAAAATGACAAAAATACAGACGCAATACAGACATGATTTGGTAATGAATATACGGTTCATTACACACTAAACACAATACTTGTTTTATTTTCAAAACTTTTGAAACCGTTGAAGTTGGTCTTTAAGCAACAGTAGGTGCTCCGATAGCCCATCCTTTGATTCAAGGTAGTGATTGTTTAAGCTTTAGAATTACTCAGATTATTTTCTAAGCAAAGCTACATGTAAGTGTGATTTTGACTAAATAAATCAGTACAGTTGGATTCGGAAAACAATTTGCCACATATACTACTGCTGTGGGTAGAAGATCTCAAAAATTTTGACCAATCAACATTGATCTATTTAAATGTGTATATTTAAGCACTTAATGACTCTATGGTATAAACATGCAACTATTTATTTATGAAGACTTGTGTTTTGGGTTTTCTTTTTTGTTTGTTTAGTTTTAGAAAAATGGCTATTGATCTTTTTTCTGTTTGAACTCTGACGACGCCACTATCTTTACGGTTTTCTTTACATTTGAATAGTGGCATTTGAATTCTTGAAAGTAGACTACAGAGCAGTTGTAAATCAAAAACCATGTGCTGTCTTGGAAGTGAGAGAGAGGCCTCGTAGTTGAGAAAAAGCAAAAGAGTAATTATATTATTTTTCCTGTCAGGTTTAATGCGCATGCTACACAAGGTCAAGAATATATAGTGGGGAGAAAATAAATTACGGAATAGCTTTTCATCGATCCAGAGAATAAGCTTGATCCTGATAAATAGAATATATCTTTTTCAAAATCTTTGGCACAGAAGGTAAATAAATATTTTTGAGTTGTTAAATAAACGCTTATGTTTGAATTTGAATTGTTGCAATAGAGTTCCGAAGTGAATACGTGTGTAAAAGGCATGAGCGCGTGAACCAGCGCGTGAACCAACACTTGCCCGTACTCCATTCGTTTGAACTGCACTGTTTGGTTCAAAGTGACGTCACACTTCGGTACTCTATTTGTAATGACATTTTGTAATGAATTCACAGATTAATTTTTGGGATTGTATTGATTGCAGTGCTTTAACATCTCAACTTTTCAATCTAATGTTATTGAAAGAAATGAAAATAAACGGTGGAACAATAAAAATGCCCTTTTCTAACTTTATTCATTTGAACGGTTCACCGTATCTCAAATCGTAGCTTCTTTTAACGGTAATTCCATTAAAAATCAAACATTCCAGATGTCATTTGCTTGCATTTTCTTGTGTCTCCCATTAAAAAAAACAACAGTTATTGTATCTGCAGAATTCCCGCTTCTTAGAGAAGCAATTTACTAGGGGAGAGGGATTGCATGCACTGGAAAATGAACCTAGATTATTTACAGTTAAAAAATCTTGCTACTTAAAAATGTTTATTATCTGAAATATTGTTAATTTTTTTAAAAAATTACTTTTGTTTTGGCTATCCTTTTGGTGTTGCTGCCTGCATTTTTAAAATTCTTGCTTCGTGCATTTTTTAAATTCTAATATTTATGCACCAAAATTCCCCCGTTTTGAAATTGCAGTTCTCATTTGTGACTCGCTGTCCGATTTGAATGTCTTACTGCCTCCAAAAATAAAAAAAAAAACAGGAAAGGGTGGTGATATGCCTCTCTGCGAATTGAAACTCTTGAAAGGGTTTGGAATGTGCCAGTTTGGTGTTTCAACTCAAGAGCTATGTGAAGCGCATCGCATAGGTCATTCGAGAAAATCAACACGCACCTACGAGGACACACATTATCACCCTGGCCATGGGCTGACCATCACACTTAGAACATATACGAGCTGGTGAAACGTCAGGCGCATTGTTCTTGAATGACCTTGCCTTTGTAAAAATACTCAGGTGACTAATTGTGTTTGAGGAGGTTCTGGAAAAGTGAGCGCAAGAGCGGGGAAGTTAATCCCGATATTTGCGCCCTGAATATTGCAAGCCCTTTGCAATCATCGAGTGAAAGGTCATCTCCGCCAGTTAAACGTCTACCGACAACAGGGGGCGTTTTTCCTTCTGTTCGCTCTGAATCTGCAACGTTGAGAATAGTAAGTCCACAATTTCCCATATATAGACTTTGTAACAGCCCAGAAGAAAAGGGATGGCATTGTCTTATGTTTGACTATGCTGGTTCATATTCTTCTTTCCTGAAAGCAAAAGTTTGCATGTGATGAGAGCTGGTTTAGCATTGATGTTCCCTTCGGGATGCAAGATTTACGAGTAGAGTTTCAAACAACACCCAATAATCAACAACCACATATTTTTTAAATGTCTCACATGATGAACCATACTGCCAAACACAACTATCAACTATCCGCCACGAGTTGAAGTGCACCCCCAATCAGCGAAAAGAAAGACAGGTGGTTACGAGCGGGTTCTTGTTCTTGTTCGAGCGCAGTGCGTCAGTGTAAATACATAGACCATGCATGCCGGAGTAAAATTGAATTAGTTTCGCGTACTCAGCAAGCTCCGCGTCAAACACGCATAAACTTGCGCATCTCATTAGACACCTATGCGTTGAATACCAATAAAAACAAAACAAAATAAAACACGTCCTCTTTTGCTCCGCTCGGAGAGGATAGGTAAGTCTGATCACTATGATTATGGTCTTACCATTTTCTTCAACCGCTGTGTTACTTACTATCCGAGATTTCTTTTGGAGACACCGTTAGTTCACGGAAGGATGATGTCTGGGTCGGGGTTTCTACAGCTTCCACGGGTGGCAAGCTGCTATTGCCGGGGTCCTGCGTGGAGAGAGGTCCGGGCTCTGATGGCTCAGCGGAGTGTGTGATAATAACTTGGGCTGCTTGTTCAGCGGCCGGAGCAGTAGGGTCGGAGACGGAAGATTTTGGTGCGATAGCAAGTGGCGCTTCTCTGAAAATTCGGTGATTTCGTTTTATCAACACGTACCAACAAAGAAAATTTATTGAAACATCACCCCTCCCCCCAAAAAAATCAATGCAAGCCCAATGAAACTGCGATAAAATCTGCACTAAACGCTGTAAGTCTACACTTGATATTATTTTACGTTATTTACGTTACGAATCAGATTTCTCAAACAAATTGTACATACCTGTCATAAGTTTCGGGTTTGCGGCTCTTTGTGCCATCCATTTCTTTCTGTATTTGACAAAATGTTTTCAAACATTAACTGCATTGAGCCAAAAACGGTTTCACACTGAAGATGAATTTCAGAACATGTATCCCTTTATATTAGAAAGTGAGGATCCTCAAAATGATTGTGGCCTCTATCAACAATTGGAACAGATCTGGACTTTCAACCCTAACACTCCGAAATCCTCCGATTTCAATACGATTTTACATACACGCCGATTAGGGCTGTGCATAGGATTTGCAAGATCTCAAACACGGGACTGCCGAATTATCATGAAATTTCTTACTGTAAAGTAAGTACCAGTACATAATATTGTCAGACAATCCTTGAAATCTTACCGCCTGGAATGCTGTCATTTGCGAGAAAAGAAAATTTTTATTTTTTTCCCTTAGATCTTTGAAAAAAAAATCATTCAAATACAGCAACCATTAACGGGTGCAATGAAATGTGGGTGTCGCATTGAGCTGTTGCAAGAGTCTATATTAACAGGCAAGGTACATTACTGCCAACGCACCTTCGGTACGCCTAAACTCAGTATTAACTTATAAGATAAACATATAATCATAAAAGCCTAAAATATAATTTGGACTGGTTTCAAATTAGAGATTCTTTCTGAAACTGTAGAAGTTTACCTCAAGTGAATATATCACCGCGGTATCACCCCTTAAGATAACGGTATGATCCAAATGGCTGCTCAAAATTTCCAATTTCGAGACATTTAGCTTTCTGCTTTTCTAATCACAGTGACTCTTACACCCAACATGCAAGGATAGTCGCCACAGCATTGTCGACGCGGGTTTGTAGTGGCACTGACGGTGTGTGGACGGTTTTTGACCGACATAGGAGGCTATGTGTGAAGAGTGAACAGTCCGGTCCATCGTGCATGTACACATGTTGTACGGTACATCTATATTATACGTTTTGGTCACGCATTGACTGTGGTGATTGCAGTCAATTCACTGCACAATGACACGGTGCTTATTCGACTAATTTGCCAACCACTATTCCTACGCAAAGCCATGGAAAAAAGATGTATTTTGAGGGCCATAACTGATCTCCAGATCGACCTCGCCTGTGCACTGTCCAGGCACTCAGGAACGTCCTGTGGCCCATGGAGTTTTGCGAGACAAACTACACGAGCTGGGCTTTTAATGTTAAAAATGAACAGCGTTTTTCTCGATTTTCATCTCCGCAGTGAACTTAAAAATGAAACAGGTCGTTGAAATGATACAAAAAGTAAATCATAGACCCCCAAATTGGCAAACTTTGACAAATTGCAGTACATGCAAATCCTATACACCACCTTTAAATCCTCTTTGCCTTACCCCTCCTGTATTTGATGCCTTCCGCTCTCGCAGTTGCGGCTTTAACTTGTATGTTTGCACATCACGACAAGTAGACAGTTGGTGGAGCACCGCACCCGATGACTGGCTTTGCTGAACCTTTCTTTCCTCCATTCCTGACACAGCGCCGCTGCTCGCGGCTCCAATCTGGACATCACTGCGATGCCTCTCCGTGGTGTTCGTCTTGCTCCCACCGGCTTCTCCAGAAAACATCCTGCTCAGCCTCTCGATCACAGCAGAGATGATGCTCTTCGAGCGGTGGCTCGCTTTAGCCCCATGGCTACCCGAAGAATTAGAAGAATGTTCGCCAAATTGACCCCCCATAGGCGAATTTACTGGGGTCCTCATTTCGTCACACGCCTCTCCCGAGGCCACGGTTCCTTCCAGATTTTGTGTTTGGTCCGTGTTACTTTGTTCTATTTGCATACCCAGATCTCTGCTGTCTCTTGGCAGTTCTCCGGAGTGCTCTTCCTGGCGGCCCCCTTTTGAAACAGCACGGACTCCTTGGGTTTGTTGTGCTAAATCTGGTTGGATGCGTTGTTCTTGTTCAATTAACTGTTGTTGATCTGACAGAGGTCCTGAGATGGTAGGTGGTGGACAAGAAACAACCGTGCCGTGTAGCGCAGATGTAGTCTCTGGTTTGGTGCTGATTGTGACAAACGATCTGGTTGAAGGGGGTCTACTTTCAGCACGGCTGGCTGGAGATTGTCGCACCTCATCCCCCACAGAGCCTTGTGGTGATCTGACACTAAGCACTGCGCCTTTCCATTGACTCTGAACAGATTCACTGGATGCCTGTCTCGATACTGATTTATCTCTGGACAGCTGCTGCACTCTGTTTGAGGTGGAACTGGGACGGGATAGGGCGGAACCTTTGACTATGGCCTCTGAAGGTGAATTCCGTGATGACCTGCGAGGACCTATGGCTGTGGAAGCAGCGGGCGATACTTTGATGAGGCGCACAGAACGGCCTGATGCCCTATCTGACATCAGTTTCCCAACACTTGAGGACGACAACTTCCCCGACCGACGCCTGGCCCTGGACATAGACGGCGCCGGGCTGACCTTAATCAGGCGGACTGATCCAGTCGACGGTGGCTTAGTGACCTGGGATCGCCGATCAACGTTTGACACAGAGGAACCACAAGAAGGTTTGGCTGGAGATAATGGCTTCTCATTCCCCAAGATCGGCCTCTTAAAGCTGTGCACTGACAATTTCGTAGCACTAGGGTGGACTTTGGATGTGAGTGGCGAGGACGTACACACTCCTGGCTTGGGAGAAGCTGAAGTAGGTGACCTTTGTTGAAATTGACGACCCAAAGCAGCCGAAGATGACTTGGCTGGCCGTGATACTGTGCCCAACGAGTTAACATATGGCTTTAGTGTTCGACTCTTACCAGCATGCATCTCCTTGAGACTCGACTAGGAGAAAATAAGCAAAACGGCAGAAAATTTATTTAACAGACCACCATATCAGCAAAGCTTGTTTGCGCTTTGTAACGAGGAAGCTACGATAGTAATATATGTACCTACTATCTTTAAGCATAATTGACTATTGAGGATTGTACTGACCTCACTAGCTGTCTGAAACGATTTCTTGCTGTCTACTTTATTCTCGTCTGCAAAACTGGGTCTCTTTTGTACTGAAGATGGCTCTTTATCCTCTGTATCCTCTCTATCTTTGCCACCTTGAAACTGCATAGTTTCGGCACCAGTGAAGGGCGACGGACCTTGTGCTTCAACATGCAGTTCATGCAGTTCAGTGCATTTTGTTATTTCATCGTCGGCATTTACCGCTTCTTCTTCGCCGTCTTTTACAGCCTCTTTCTGCACGATTTCTGTAATATCGACAGTTGTTTGGTCTTCTGTCGTTTCTTGTTCTTTCTCTTTGTTTGAACTCTTTGGCTCTGATTTTTCTCTAGGCGGCTCAGAGTCAATCTCACCAGGTCTTTGAACAGTGTCATCCTCCGATCTCTCAGTAATTTCCTCTGTGCAGGGTTGAACTACTGAATCTTCTTCCTTCCTACTTTCCATGTCTTGAATTTGGTGTGGATCTACGCCCAGAGGCTTCAGTGCATCATCTTCGGGTGCAGAAGTGCTTCGTACACCTGTCTCTTTGCCATCACAAGGTTCATACTTTACGTCAGATTTGTCACCGGGATGTGTTTTGAGAACAGCTTTGCTCCAAGTGTCTGGTTTGGTGCTGCTCTGATCTCTGGATGGAGGCTGCCTGCCCGTGGCATCAGCGGCGTGGCTATCCGTTAACCCAGGATGGACTTTTGTTGAGTGCTTCCTTCCAAAGATGCTACTGATCCGGTCTATTACAGCTCCTATGACGCTGCGGGATGCGGGTACGTGACTGGACACACCCGCCTCTGTCGTACTTTTAGATTTCCCACCTAACTTAGACTGGATTTTGTTGGGAGAAAGATGGACACTTGCCTCTTGAGATCCAGTTTTGCTGTGAAGACTTTTAATTTCCTTCGATTTACCGCTTCGTATAGATCTAGTACTGGCACGAGACAAGGGGGCTGTATGTTCAATTTCCTCTTCATTGGGTGACCTAAAATCGCCACCTGCAGGGGTATCCCTGGCATCTGGTGATGCCTGTGGTAAGGCTGAACTGTCCGCTTCCACATATTCGCCCTCCTCCTCTGGTAATACGTCTTCCACAACTTCGTGAACCTATGAAAAATAACAGTCCAAATGTAGGGTCATTTTAGTTTAGGTTTTTGCATTGGTTCAGTTAGTTCAAAGAGAAACATTTCTAGGGAAAAGTGTAATATCGAGCTTACCCTGTATACTTTCCTTTGCGGCAAATAGCAGACTCCTTCAGCCTCTTCTTGTCCTACTAACTCCTCGTCTGAGTAATGGGCAGTGATGTCTTCATGGGGTTGCTCCAGGACGCTGTACATTTGATCATGCTCTCGATGGTGGGGGTGTGAAAGCTCCCTTATCAGTGTGTCTTTTAAACACTTTGCTGAACCTTGGCAGTGCGTCAAGTCTGGGCGGAACACGTTCCGGAAAGAGTTGCGAGAACTTGTCGAGTAGGCTGACGGTACCTTCTGTTGGCTGTCAGGCTTCATGGAGATGGCAGACAGGTTGTGGGAGATGATCTCCTCATCTAGATTGAGAGGATGACTGTGATAGACGGGGACAATGTTGCTGTAGTGATGCCTCGCTGCGTGAATCTGTTCCTGGGAATACTCGCCACTCTCTGCAACCTTATGGATAGATTTACTGCTGGCATCATGAACCAAATGACCTGAGCCATTTTTGTGCAACTCCTCAACAGAGAGGACCTTTTCAGTGACAGACTCGTGCGCCTTATCGTGAGGGATGACGGCCCCTTCAAAAACTGTCCTGTCGTGGCTTTTCTTCACGACGGAGGTTAGCCCCTCCACTCGAGACCCTTCAAGGCATTCAGCGAGAGAATGGACGCTTTCTTCCTTGGCAATAACCTCGTTCTCTATGACACCGATTATTTTGTCGTCTTCCTCCGGCTCTTCCTCTGAGTCGCTGCCTTCACTTTCACAGGCCCCTGAGTGGGGGTGGTGCTGGTGATGAGACAAATCGATCTCACTTTCTCGAAACACTTCATTAACAGCCTCTAGGAGGAGGCTGCTCCTGCGTGCACCAATGGGTTTCTCTTCACCATCATTTTCCTCGCTCATTTTAGTTGCTTCGTCGTCTATGAGTTGGTAGGAGGCGAGAGCTTCCCCAAACACGTGCATGACTACCGTTTGTGCTTGGCACGAAAGGCCATGTGACACCTAAAATCAGACAGAAAGTGCACTAAAGTACTAAAGAACTACGAACGGGGAATAAACTTAAAAGTTGCATGCTTATGCGAAATTATCTGGTAAATAATTGATTAAGAGAACACATACAACCTCACCTTCTCAAGACCATCATCCACACTGGTTGGCAGGACTGATGATGCTGCGGCATCTTGGGCACGTGAGGGTGAAAGTGGTTTGACGTCTTTGGTCGGTGATGGAGACTCCACATCAAGAGCTGTTCTTTTGATTATGTCAGAGGCTACAGCCCTCGTTTTGGCCCCCCTTTGAGTCAGTTCTGGAGATGTCTGGTTGACAGCACTCTTAGCAAGCTCCGGAGAGAAGGGGCTTGCAGAGTGCGGGCTGCGAGATTGGCACCTGCTACTGGCACGTTCCGTCCACAGTTGCTCCTTGGCCGTCTTCAGGGCTTCATCTACAGTTAACTGAGCCAATTTACTGCTACTCGTTCTATGAAGCTGTGCTCTCTCGCTAGTGAGCTGTGCTACTGCGTTTTGTAAAGCATCTATCGTGATTTCATGGGCAACGGTGCTGCTAAACGTTTGAGGGTTCTGCAGCAACTTTTCAACTCGAAGCTGAACTGCAGCGTTCTGTAGTGCTTCCCTCGTGACAATTTGTGCCAGCAAACTAGTGTCTGAATGAGGTGATGGCACTCTCCGTTCTAGCTGTTGCACTGCATTTGCCAGAGCATCATTAGTGACGGCTTGGGCCAAGAGACTACTGCTGGTGTGTGGCTGCAGAGCCTCGCACTCCTGCTGGAGCTGCCGCATGACCTTCTGGAGCGTGTCATTGGTGATGGCCTGGGCTAACAAGCTGCTGCTAGTGTGAGCAGGTGGATGGAATGCGTAGCCAATCTGCTCACCTTGAAGTCGTCTGGCCGCATTTTTCAAAGCGCCTGCAGTGAAAGCTTGTGCCAAGATGCTGCTGCTAGTTTGGGGTGGCTGTGCTCCGAGCTGTCGTATCACATTCTTCATGGCGTCAGCTGCAATAGCTTCTGCTATGATGCTGGAGCTGGACTGAGGGAGAAGCATCTGTAAATGTCTGGTGGCATCACGTATAGCTGTTGATGCTAACTCCTCACCCAGCACACTTGAGCTGGAATGCATGAGACGCCACTCTCTGAGCTGTTTAGCTGCATTGCTGATTGCATCTGATACGACTCTCTCTGCGATGAGGGTGATTCCCGATTCCATGAGCTCCTTCTGAAGTTCGCTGGTCACATTTGTGATGGCAGTCTGAACTACATCTTCCGCCAAAATGCTCGTGTCGGAGCGCTTCGATTCCTCCTCAAGCTCCAGAGAGACTTTTTCCGACAGTTCCTTCTGAAGTTGGCTGGTGACGTTCCTTATGGTGTCCCACACCACGTCCTCGGCAAGGACACGCGTTTCGGAGCGCTGAGCCTCTTCTTCAAGCTCTCGTGTGACCTTTCCAAGTGCCTCTGACACCAAGGCAGCCGCAAGGAGGCTGCTGCTAGTGCCTTTCGGGGACGGCTTCTCCTTTGGTCTTATGGATCCATCAGGCATGACGCCACTCTTGGCAATGGGACTAGGTGGGTGGAGTTCGCGCACGCTGGTTTGCTTACCGATACTGGGCCTTTTCGTTACAGCAGCTGCAAGCGTATCTGATACCGCCTCTCTCGTGGGCGTCACGCTCGGTAGGTGAGGCAATCCTCCTTCCGCTGCTATCTGCTCTCTTGCTCTTTTGAACATGTTTGACAGAACAAGGCGGGCCACCGTGCTGTTTGTCAGTTGAAGCACGCTCTTACGCCGCATGACATCAGGTAACTTAGTCTCTTTGGACACTGCCATCCCGGACTCGATAAAATCAAGTTCTTTCGAAACATGCTCCATTGACCGCTTCTCACTCTCAAGTGCATTGAAAACATTTTTGACGAGGTCTCGAGCAGAGGTGATAAATGAAGTGTAATGGTCCCCAAAGAGAGCAGCTAGCTCAATAGACGAATACACTTCAAACAGAGAGAAAAAGAAAAAAATGTTTGTAAGAATATTTTGCTAACTTCCGGTGAAAGGGAAAACTAAGGGACGATCAGATTTCTGGTGACAGAATTAACCCATTTTCGACCTCCAAAGTAAACAAACAAGCAAAAGAGTGCATTTTATTGTTAAAGTCGGAATGCAATTAATTAGACAAGACAAGGTGCAGAAAAGTCATTCACTTTCTTAAGCAATATCTCAGCATCACCCACACTGCAATCATGAAGACATGTGAATCAAATTTTGGACGATGCCTAAAAATCTAGAGAAAACGTGATTGTAACTTATACTTCGATCTTCCTGGATATCTGCGACAGATTCCTCTTCCTTTATCTTTTGTAAGATGCCTCTGCTAACTGTTTCAATCTCGGGGACTCTTTCCTTTGTTTCGATGGTAACGGTTGGTTCCAGGAATGTGGTCGGAGATACAGGTGCAGGAAACTCTGTCGGTTGAGCCGTCTAATCGAGGGGAGAAAAAAAAGGAGAACATGGGAGATACCGAGCAAACTTATAGTTGTACGTTTTTATGCGATCAATTTCTCGATTTTACATTTTGTAAAAATACATCTAAGATATTAAAAGCAAATGCTGCTATGTGATAAATGCGACCCTTCTGTCTCCAGCACCGAATCAATGTTTGATACCGAGTGATCGTCAGGTTTGATATCAGATTCGCTTGCACAAACTTGCCAGTGTTAAACAATTAAAAGATGTCGGATTGTTCAAATTTACTTTTGACAAACTGTACAGGAGACGTTGCTCGAGCTAATTATATCGTTCTCGAACGGCCTAACTTAGACAAAATAATTCAGACTTCTCACCGTAAGGTATCTGTCGTCCACGATCTTCCACACACCGTCGGCAGGCGATAGATCGACGCGGCCTAGTACGTGCTCGACCGGCCAGGTGCTATAGTGGCGCGGCCCTCCGAGTCCGTGGCGCGGTGGTCTGCGACGCCTACCACCTAACAAAATACAAGGGGATCGCTAAGGTGATGAAGAATCCAGTTCTCTCGTTATGAAGCCCTTTAGCTCTTTAAATGTAATCAAATCAGTGTTACATAATATGATACAAAGACATTATATTATATTTATATTGCATTGTTTATTTGAAATTCGAAAAAGGACTGTATTATTTTTCTTTATTTCGGTTTGGTTTAATGTTTGTATTAATGTCACGGACCGACTTGATTTAAGTCTAATCTTGGAATGTGTTATGAGTTTGGTAGCCATCCGAGTAGTCATAATAGTTCCCACCCTGTCATGCTTGTAACCAGTATTTAAAGAGCTCGGTGGGATATGAAATGGTCAGTTGTCTGTAACTAGTCATATTGCTTGACTTATACATGTATGAGGCTGGATTAGCTCAATGGTTATATTTCTACAAAACTTTGACACATTATTCTTGCGCAATGTACTTTGCCGTGGCGTACGTGCGATTCTCCCTCTCTCCGATCGAGTTGTGTTGGCACATAACATTTACTCAGAGGAGAGAGGCGGGTCCGCACAATGCCCTTGGGAAGTTATTGAAAGTTAGCGTGTAATGCCCTTGGGAAGTTATTGAAAGTTAGCGTGCAGTGCCCTTGGGAA
>NW_019091419.1:1743055-1774263 GCF_001949145.1 Acanthaster planci
AAAGACTACCGGTGTGTGAGCTAACGTGGTAAGCATGTAGTTTTAAGATTCATAAAATTATTCTTGTAATGTTGATCTATGGCTATGATTGGCATCATGATCTTGACGCACAAAACTGCACTTCATTTGAATTCCAACAGGTCATAAAAATCAGAAAAATGGAGAAAAGGGCAACATTTACCGAAGATTATCGAATAAACATCATCTTAATGCTGTACCAACCGTTTCAAGTTTCTTAATATTTTGATCCAATCCAAATATTTACACTGACCGACCGGTTTCCTTCGCCGTTGTTCGAAAAGCTTGCGCACAACTTTCAACTTCTTCTCAAGACGAGCCTGGATCTTGGCTTCCTGCCTCTGGATCTTCAGGGCTCTCGCATCGCGAATGTTTTCAAAGGTTGCTGTAATGAATAACGGCTTGTGTCAGCCTAACAACTCCGCACGATTCACTTGATTAGACCCAATTTTATATGAACAAACGCTTGAATCGTTATATTTATTTCTCTCCAGTGAGTAAATGTAATCTATATTCCGCTGAGTAAAAACATTTGCACAAAGGCGCTTAGTTTTAAGGTTAGCGTGTCTTGATGTTCAGTTTGGAAATGCTCACTGAGTTGCTTAGACCACTTGTCAGATGTCGCCTGCTCCCTGGTATCAATGTTGTTCTCTGTCTGGGCATGTAATTCCTTGCGTCTCCTCACTGCTTCCAGTCGGTGCTTTTCGCGTATCTTCTGGTGGCGATTCCACTGCTCCTCCAACTGTTGGAAACCAGACATGTTGACAAAAAAATGTAAAAATGTTTGAATAATCTAATTTAATTTCGCTTGTCTCGTGACCGCATGGGTATGCGGTTGGACCATTGGTCCTATCAGTAACGAACGTAAACATCGTCTTTTTAACACCTTTCAAATTCTTCAATTTGGCTCCAGAAAAGAAAAGCTAGTATAAGGACCCCTTTTCAAAGTTGGTTTGAAAAAAGTAATACTTGTTCCTAGGCTGACACCCCATTTACAAGAAGGCAGTGAGATGTTTAGTTCAAATGTACGTTTAAAACATGGCTGCATAAAAATTGAACTGCAATATTACACTTTGGGAAATACAAGCATATCCTATCAACAAACTCATCTAACCAATCGGTGTTCTTCTCTAACAAAGGTAAATTTGCAAACTGGTATCGGCATATGACCTTCATTTCTCGTTTTTGACTGACACTCATCCGGTAGCATTTCAGCAGCTCGGCGTGGCGGGTTTCATCCTCGACGAGATTTACTCGCTTTGTCGCTCTTCTGATATGCTCCTGATGAACAGACATCGAGAAAAATCAGCCACTCTCTGCTGCCTTACAAAGGACTTTGAAATCAGATTGTTAAGGATTACCACGGATGAAACAGCAGCAGATAACGTGAATAATTTCAAGGGGATTCTGTCCTTTTCGATTCATCGAAGTAAACACCCCCACATACCTCCAGCTCCGCTCTGAGTATTTTGTTACGTTTCTTCTCCCGTTCTAGGTTGCGTCGCGCCCTATCGATGCTCCGCTTCATTTGTTTCTCCTCCAAAACGCGGTGGTGCCTCACCGTGTCCTGCTCAAGGTGATGGCACAAACTGTAAGGGAACACAAAACGTGTTCAACATTATTTTCGTAATAGTATTCTCAAGAAGAGGAGCAACAGCGCTCAAAAAGGGTTAAAACCATTCATCACTCCATCAGCGGCATATCCAGCTTCTGGTGTGTATGGGGGGGGGGAATCCACAAGCCAATTTGTCTTAGGCCTCATTCAAAATGACGGAGAAAAAAATCAAAAGCCTTACCTCCACATCCTTTAATAAACTGGTGTTGATTTCTGGTGTGTCTTAGGGATTTGGTGCTAATATTCGATACCGAATATTTTCGTTCCCACTCATCTATGCTTTGTGGCGTATCCTCCGCTGGATACCCCACTGCTATTAACTCCATAAATATATATATTAAAAAAAAGGAATTGCAATGCTAAAGGCAGATGTTTGATTTCCCTTTCCCATTCTGGCCGACTGACACAACCCTCGGGATTTTTTCAGTGGTAGTGTCATCAATATTTTTATGGATGGAGCAAAGACAAGGAAACATGGGTAGTTGTCTCAAAAGCAACAGCCTATCCAGCTTTTGGTGTGGGGGGATTCAAAAGCGAATGCGGCTTCGGGCTCATTCAACATGATGTTGGGGGAGAAAAATATCAAGTTTTCCTCAAAATCCGTTGGAGGGTGGAGACAAATTGCCCCCTACTCCCCCCTACATACGCACTGTTCAAAAGAGGTATCTTAATTCGAAGATTTGTTTAATGTATAGTCAGAAGCATGCCTTACTCCGTGTTTCTTAGAAATTGCTCAGTTCATATCAAGCAAGATGGATGTGTTTAGTTTAGAGGTTTTACCGTCGATGATGTTCTTTGAGCATCTTTCTCTTGCGCATCCGTGTCTCCAAGACTTGCTTATCGTGAGGGCTCAGCTCTTCCTTGTTGCTCCATTCCTGGCGTTGACGCTGTCGTTCCTCGCGCTCTTTGGTGGCCTGAAAAGTACAGAGCAGATTCCTACCAACTCCTTTTTGAGGTTACAGGATCACAAGATTTAAACGTAACTGCACTTATGGTTATAAACGGGGTTTGTCTTGAGGTGCAACTTTTAAAACAAATGTGAACTTCATGCTATCCTAACCTCCGATTTTAAATTTACCCATACTGATTTATGACGCATAAAACGAGGCTGACCATTGCTTGAACTGTTAAACAACAGTGGCCAAACGTAATGCTGTCGATTATGGGCATAAACACGCAACGTATTAATTTATCATGTGGCGTGTTTATTCTCGTATTCGATATTGCTGGTCTCAACCCGAGAACAGCGAAAATACCGAAGCGTTACATGACCGGGACTAGGGCCACGAGACGCACATCGCTTTTGTGAAGTTCAGTCACAAACGGGGACCTCACTGTGGTTCATTTTACAGTTTGGTGAGCAAATGCATCATTTCTAAATCCACTGGAAAGGCCATAAAGATTACTTGGAATTTGTCGGCCCCCTTATAAACGACGTTTGGTCCCAAACATTTGGCTCTGGATTCGCTCTTAAACTGGGACTGACCCTTTAGTTAGGAGGCCGGCTTTATCCGTTGAGCCATATATAGCACTATGGCTTCACCATTCGCATTTAACCAAGGTATTTCCACTTATCAAGTGGGCTTGTCACGTGGCTCATGATGAGGCCAACCACTTAAGGTTGTTACTTAAAAATACTCACAACACTTTTTCGGTCTTGCCCAAGTTTTTCGATGTTGACACGTTTTAGATACTGGTGGTAGTCATTGAACTCTTTGAGGGTGCAAATTACCTTAACAGAAAAGAAGAAAAGAAGAGAAAATGAATATGTTACGAATATTATCAATATATATATTATAATATATGGAAATTCAACTCGGTTGTATTAAAGGCAGAAAATGTGTACACTTACTTCGGAAAAGTATATTTAAAGTTCGTCCCACATGCGGAGCGGGCGTACGTCATTTCAGTGTTGCTTTTTTCAAAGCTCAAAACTCACTTTTCCTTCTGGGGTGATGAATTTCTTCCTAATCAGCCCGTGGAAGGTGGATGGCTGTGTGTAATGGCTCTTCAGGTGAGGGTCGTGAAGGCTTTTGTATTCGCTGCTAAGCCCCTCAGCGCTGGGGTCAAAGTCCAGGCCGACCGGTGTGGGGTACAGCTGAAAAAAAAAAAACAATATCGGAATCTTTCATTAATACTGACTGAATAAACATAATTGCTCACTCAATCTGGCACTACATGTATTTCACCGAAGTTTTTACCCGAACCACTTTGCGTAAACGGTGTTGTAGCTGAATTCATCACAAGTCTCTCCAAATTTATAACAAGTCAGTAGGTCCCAACAGTCTTCAGGCGCTATTCTACACAGGACTGCTCTTGTCGTGCAGTTCGTTTAGGCATCTTAGAATTTATTATCAAAGATCACAGAACGATCCAAAGTAAAGCCCAACAGACAACAGTAACCAACTTGGCCAAGAACGACTCATGCCTGCGGCTTACCTTCTCTCCAAGTCCAGTTGTGTAGAGGGTGATCTTCCCCTTGGGGGCGGGGATCATCGGCAGTTTACTGTACATGGGGGTATTCAGCATCCATGCCGGAATGGGCGGCATGGAGATGGGGCTTTTCCCGCCGGCTAATGCCGAGAGATACCCCCGGGTTTCTTTGGCGGGGGATTCCTGTCGCGTCTGGCAGGGCGCCTCCGAAGCACTCATATCTTGTAAAGTCCAGTTTTACTTCTTTAAGGATTAGGCTAAGTCCGCTGCAAAGGCAACGCGCTGTCGTTTTTCAGCAACTACAGATTAAATTTTCAAGACTCTTCCATCTTGTTGCTCCTCCAAGTTTCGAAAGTATGGAAGAGAAGATGTGTCGCATTCAGCATCCAACTGCAAACAATTCCACTCGACTGATTAACAATTCCTGGACAAAAGAAGCCCGTCTACGCTTTCATGGCGATTTTCAGAACTGTACCGCCAACACAAGAAATCTGGTACAACCTCATCAAGTAGAGCGATGAGCGAACGAGTCATTCGAACACTGGCGATTGGAAGACAGACGCGCGGACCGTGTGCAAACGCAGCACTACTGCTGTCGCGAGCGCGTTTCTTTGTTTTTTAAAAGACGCAACAAGGTTGCATAGGCACGATGTGCGCGCGGACAGAGGCGCGCAGTAATTTTGTGCTACAATAGCGACACGTCATAAGCTCATACTATACCCCAAATCTTCATCTTCAATCCCTCAGCATCCACAGACCCTTTATCCCACACACAATTCCCTGAGTTATCCAAACTTAAACCCCTCGCTCCTTCCTAAAGTTCCGGCACCCTACTATAAACGTTTCCATTACCACTTCCCATTCCACTCTTAAGTAATCAGTAATAAGTAATTAGTTAAACGAAAAAGACGAGAAAGGTTCCGGTCAACCCCATCTTCTTATCGGGAATCAAGCTCATTTTGGACGCCAGTCTTCATCACATTACGACTGAACACAGTACGGTCAGGGAGTCTGCCTGGGCTTGGGTAAGTACCAATTTTAGATACCATGCACGCTATGGGGCTGATGGGTACCCCCATGTCTAATCCCTATACACACTCTAGATTATTGTTACCTCACACATCCCCCCCTAGAAGCATGTAAAGAATTCTTGATATTCCGATCAAACAATGACCAACACAGACCGGGGGGGGGGTTCTCTCCACCCTACATCTTGCATCATATACAATTTTATTGCAGTAGGGTCAGTCCTCAGACTGAAATCGAAAACCCTTCCATCCCAGGGCGTCGACACACTTTCGCATGAAAGTCTGGCAGCTAATAAACGTGCACACGGTATGCACATGTATTTGCCGAAACTCCCGACTATATATAGAAGTGAAAGTAACATTGTTCTTCAACCGATTCAGAGTACATAATTCCTTGGCTGTGAATCGGAGATATGCTCAACACAGGCTAAAACTGCCACATCTAACTTTTTAAATACACACAAATAATGGAACAGAAAAAATGAAATAAAACAAAATTTATCAAACTTTTGAGTACACATCCGAGGCGTTTAATTTCCAAAGTAAATCATAATGCTTCTACAACGTACATACACTACAGTATGTTGTAAAACTATGACGAGGACCAAACAAAACAAATAATCCAAATCAATGAACTGAAAACCTCACAATAGGTCACTAAACACAAACAGTACAATAACGAAAATGACAACTTCCAGGAAACAAAATTAACAGCAAAATTGTCACAGCAAAAAAATCTGATACGACCCACATGTACCTTTGCCTCGAGTTATTACACGTAAATCTATTGTGACAATTTGAAATATGCATGGCAACGTTTTGGTTTTATCTTTTTTCCAAATCTTACGATTTACAAAAGCGTTTTCTATTTCATTTCTAGTCAAACTTTACACCAGCATCAGCATCCAGCTTTAAATGTAGTATTTCCTTTAATTAGAAAACTCAAAGATGACATACAGTACAACACTCCTACTGCTCTATCCGGAACTCCGAACGTCAAAACACAGGTGCCTCCAATTTATGTATCAGTGACTCATTATTTAAAAAATCAACCCAAAACCATTTTTTTCATTATGTTTAGAGAATACTAGACGAAAGCTGCCTTTAATGATTTCAATCTAATTCTGAGAGCCATTTCTTCTTCCTCCAGTAATTATCCAATTAATTCCTTCGGAAATGGCTTACAAACTCCTATTCAGAATATTAAAAAAGGTTTAAAAACTGATTTCTTAAATAACAGCAGCTGAAAAAGAGCCCTTAAAGTACATACAAGAAACTCTGGTAATTTAACAATGACAATCTGACAGAGACAGCTTTACGAGTGCGACCAGTTGTCACCCAAAACTAAAACAAGATCTTACCTCCTCCATTAATTCTCATGGCTTTGAACCTCATTTGCCTTTTGTATAGAAACAACACAGATAAAGAAACCCCACCCTTCTAATTCCATTCCATCAGGTTTGTCATCATACTATCAGTTGGCTGTAAGCTCTGTACACAATTACTTAAAATATTTATTTCTCCAAACCTCTACAGGGAATGAGGTACTTTGTGAGACTTCCCATAAAAGTTGGTGCACTGCAAAGGATTTAAGATTTCATAAAGTTTGGGCCATTACTGATATCTATCCATCATTTTGGTTAACCCTTCCCTTAGAAACCTTATTCACCTACTTGCAATTCTTCATTTGTAATCTGCAAACTGTTGGAAACGAGTCCCACCTAGAGGTGCTCAGGAAAGTCCCTTCACTGCCAAAATATTAATCGTTGAGTAGGATAATTGCTGTATTGAACCAGATTCCTCCCTCCTTACAAATCCCGACCCACCTGCTTACAGTCCTCAGTCTGTAATTCCCCCACTCTAAGGAATGAGTTATATCTCGTGTTGCCCACAAAAGACACATCCCAAACAGATGAAAGTTTTATAAGAACAAGATTCAAGAATGCAACCATTGCTGGAATTGAACCACTTCATCCATTCACCATCCCACCCCTGTTGTAATCACCAACCCACCTACTTACATGCCTCCACTTGTAATTGTCCATTCCACTCAGAGAGACTCTTCTCGAAAGTCTTATCACTTGTACATGTCCTCTCGGTCACTGCCCATCAGGTCGCTGGTCTCCTCCAGGGAGCTGAAGTTGAGGAAGTGGGATGGCCGGTGGACCTCATGGTAGAACTCCTTTGGGTTGGCCAGCTGGAGCTCGTAGCGCATCCCGGGGTCATGGCGCACACCTAGGAAATGGGTAAAAATGGACAGAAATGATATCACTATTAACCAACGCTGTGTAGCATCCTCCAAATCAAATGTCAC
This sequence comes from Acanthaster planci, assembly GCF_001949145.1. The sequence goes on from NW_019091419.1 coordinate 1,750,464, forward strand.
TGAGTACCCATTACGAGCCAAAGGTGCACTTAGGGGCAGGCATGTAACCAGGTTGGGTTGGTAGTGCCTCTGCATTTGAAATGTGGAGTATATTCAATCAGTTTCGATGGTTGAAACATAAAAATTAACACTTTGAATTTCTGGCTGCTTTTTCAATGGTCAGATGTGGGTCTTTTGGCGGCCAACTTTGTATAACTTCTGCTTGGCTGCAATGTAGCTGCATTCATTGTAATTCAGCCTCATCGCTGCAAGGATGATCACCTTGTGTGGAATTTATTGTTTGCAGAATCTGAGATAAAACCAGAGAGAGTGGCGAAGCCGGAATTTTATTGGGGGGGAGGAGGGGGAAAAGCCTACCCATGAAGTTGTAGTTCCAGGAGCCCTGGGCGGGGACCATGAAGAAGCCCAGGAAGCGATCTGACAGCAGCATCTGCACCCGCTCATAGTGCGATGGCAGGTAGCCCTTTGGGTTGTTACCCTTGTCCGTGTTGGAGCGGCCCCATTCGTAGCCCGAGGGCGTCAGCTTGTAGGCGGTCAGGGAACAGGACCCGGGGGTGAAGCTGCAGGGGAGAGATGTGGTGTTCAGAAAGTGAAAACGAGATACTGCAATCCGCTTTGTCCATAATGGAAGGCTAGCATGACAGCTGACTACCATCTGTGCTGACTGCTGAGCGCTAACTGAAACGTGCTATAAAGACTTAAAGAATTTCTTTTTTCTTGTGCATGCACCATGTTGGACACATGCAAACAAGCAAGTACATGGGGCGTCTTGCTCGGAAGTAAAAAAGAAAGTGTGTTTCTTGTTTTCACATGGGGCACTCGAATTATTGGACAGAATGGCACGCACAATCAAAAATATGTCAAGATATACGTGGATCATGCTTGAACTTGGTCAATAACCCTATCCCCCAGTCTCACTGGGCTAGGATGCATCTTAAGTCCTTCAACATTCTCCAAATGTCTCCAGGTCAAAATGGATAAAGCCATAGCCCACCAAATCCTCCCTTATTTCTTACAAGTGTTCCTTAAAGGGGTGACTACCATCTCAATCCTTCAAAATCCTCTGGCTGATCTTGTCATTATGTCAAGGCAGAGATATCCTGGGGCAGTGTGGAATCAATCTAGGCCTGAACTTATTCATGGCAGCATATAAACAACCCAAAGTCTAATGACAAACCTTGACACAATGCACCCTTCCAAACCGGCCACAAATTTTTAACTCCAGTCTCATTCCTCCGAACCCTCCAAAAGCCACTGAGAGGACTTCGGAGGATTGAAAACAATTAGGATTAAAACAAACAACAGTCAAATATGACCAGTGTCTACCTGCAAGTGATGACGATAGTCTTCTCGCCGTCCCACGTTGGGTTGTCAGCCATGATCTTGGCGTGGGTGGTGACATCTTGAGGAGAGAGTTGGGGCTGCTCGTTGGGCTGGGTGTGCACCCAACCTAAGGGCTCCATCTCCTGCAAGAGAGACAAAGCGTCGGCATGTTGATATCACAAGGGTGGTGGCAACTCCACAACTGAATCTTGAGCTCAATAAAATTCTTCCAACAGGCATAAAACACACTCAAAGTGTCTGACATTGTGGACATTTTCAAAAAAACAAATTGCCAAAGCAACTTTTGATGGCAGGGATATCACACATTCATAGGACATTTTAGTATCTGCCGAGAAAATCCAAAGTACTTACTGGATGGGCACAACATCCCATATGAAAGCCAGATATACTTCATTAACTGCAAAGACAGCATCAAGCCATGCTTTCATCTAAATCACCCTCTCACTCACCTTCTCCGGGAAAAACAAAATAAAGAGATGGCGTGAATTTGATCACACTCACCTTCAGAAACTCATGATCAGGCAGCTGGTTGGGTAGATGGACAGTCTGGTGTGTGCCCCACTGGGGGACCATCACGATGCATCGGATCTCCTTAACTTGAGGGTTGTCTGGGGGGCTGACGCCATACAGGTAGCCGGCAATCTGATGGGGCAGGACAGGGTTAGGCAATTAGAATGAAAATAAAAAGGAATCATCCAATGTTTAGCTGATTTGGAAATTTTGCAATTTTGTGCTAACTGAAGGAAAAGCTATACCAGTACACTGCTCTCCATTCTTGTGGAGGGTTGATTCACAAGCGTATCAATTGCCACGAAGCCCCCTTCATATCCTTCCATTATACAAAGCAAACAGGAACTTGTGTCAAGATGGAAGGAACACATATTGACAAGGAATGAACATGAAGTAACTCTGTGTACATGAAGCTGAAACTTCTTCAAGTATGTCACCCTCTGTTCACGTGCAGGGCTGATATGCAAACTCACAAGCAGTCTTGAGGACCGGCCTTCTCGTGGTGGATACCTACACAGTGCCCTCAATCACGCTTTAAAGGCCAACAGACTCTTGCAGTACAGATCCTCACCTGGGCCCTCAAATCTGAGATGGTAATGAACTTCTTGAGAACGTTCTTGGGCAGGATGTAGGTGAAGCCAGTCTCCTTGATGTCATCTGAGGACACATAGATGTGATTGGTACGCAAGTGGAGGTTGGTGGCCGAGATGGCTCGCACCCGCCATTCCGTCTTGGACGAGAAGGTGGCCGTCTCGTAGTTGCTGGTTGTGGAGGTGATTATCTCATCACCTGCGGATAGAATCAGGAAATTCTGGATTTGAGACCTTGTTATTCAAAGATGATCTTATGAAAGGGGCTTGGTCCTAATACACCATCTACAAGTCACTTGAATTCTCCATTATGTTCAGTAAGAGTTCAAACTTTGAATTCTACAAGGAAAAGAAAATATTTTCAGCAAGCTTTTCAAGTATTATGAACAGAAGCCTAGAGCTAAAGACAGCTCAAAATGGCAAAAACCCAGAACATTCCAGGCTAAGGAGATTAACTGAAAGAACAGTAACAGCAAATTTACTCTGGACGATCAAATTTATTCGAGCCAATGTTTTTTAAAAACATCGTTTAGAACTCAAGATATTCTGACTAATGACTCGTTAACACCAAAACTGCAAAGTGAAGAAACTGAAAACTTCTTGTTGGTCTGGTGGCTGCTGAAATTCAGAAGGGGGCCTCTACAGTTGGGAACAGGTTGATAATGGTTTCCTCACCATGTTTGTTGACGGTTTTGGTTGTGGTGGCCGTCAGCTGTGACTGCTCCTTGGTCTGCTTCTCAATCTCGGCAATCTGCTGACGCTGCTGCGAGGGCGCTGAGATCTCCATGCCCAAGATGATGTCCCTGATCTCTGACTGGGTCAAGGATGCCACGTTCACACTGAGAGAGGATAGCGAACATAACACAGAAGATTATGACTCTTGGAAAGAAAATGTACCAAGAAGGGATCATCAGCAGATTGATTTGGGAGCATTCATTGAGATACCCATTCCCAGGATGATGTCACCAATCTCTGACTGAATCAGGGAAAACACCTTAACACTGAAGAAGGCAGAAGGTAAGAGACAATAGATTACCACAGGGTGACAGGATGTGTAACCACGAGATACAGCCAAGACATTGAGGAGTATGTTTACCTTTGTTCACTTGAGTACTTTCTGTTATAAAAAAAGAGGCTCCTGGTTTGATGCAAGATATGTGACAGTGGATGGCCTCTCGTGTGTTCATGTTATCCCCAAATCTCATCAATCTCTCTTATATCTAAGGGCATGTTTTCGGTACTCTCCAAAGTGTGTATGGACTCAAGTGTGTGTAATCAGTAATGAGAGAAGGGAGCTGCTGCACTAAAACTGTTGCCAACAGAAATGCAAAATCACTGATAACTGCCGTCAGCAAGCGGTGTGTTGGCTAAAAAGGACAAATAAGGCTGGCTAAAGAAGACTGCAAAATTAAATAGGAGGTACACTCAAGGTTTAACTTGAAGTAATTTTAGGAGGTTTAGGAGGTTTTGTGGGTACCTTGGGATAAAATAACTTGATACCTCGAGTTATCCCTTGGGTAACTTTGCATTCTTCTGTAATAATGTTGTTAGTAGTTCAAACATGATGAATTTTAGGTTCTACGTCTTACTTACTTGTTTTTCTTGCCGTAGTCGGCCAGGATGAGGTCCTTCAGCGTCACCTCCACCTTGATCCACTCCTCGTCAGTCAGTGTGGGCCAGATGTGGTGGGGCTCCGTGATGGTGGTCTTGTCCGGCTTTAGGATCACCTTGGTGCGATCATTGTTGACGTGCAGTGCCCTCAGGATCAGGATCAGACGTGAGAAGGCCTAGACAGAGACAACCAAGAGAAACAGTCAAGGTCGGGAGAATATTGGGAAATTTTGATGCAGATTAAAGCAATTCTTTTGTCAACTGGGAAACAACCTCTAAAGGCTGCTGCACATCTGTGTGGCAAATCTGATAACACAGCCCTCTAGAAAACCAGGTAAATTGTAAGACAGGAAATAGTATTCAAGACTGAATGTCATATGCAACAATTTTCTTTAGGGACATTTGGAGTCCAACTCTTCTTTTCAAAATAGACTATTTTCATCTGTTTCATTTAACCCTTTAGTCACTGTACCGCCCAAAACCGCCCGGCCTATTACTCGCTGTACCGCCCGAGGACGCACCGTACTTTAAGCATCGATTTACTGCGATGAATTCAAAGAGCGACCTAAAGTGTTGCACATTGCCAGGCAGCTTGGGATTTTCCCTTTCTAATGCAATGGATAAAATGTACTCATGCTATAAAAAAAAAGACATAATTGGCTGTTAAAGTTCTGGGGTCAGCCCTTCCGAATCTTTGATAAACCCGTTCAACATGGTGTCGAGGTATACGCTGCAGCAAGTGTTGCACGCATTTGATGTTAGATTTGATGAACTGGATGATCAAACTTACGAAAGTGATATTGAAGTTTCGCAGGTAGGCCTAACTACATGTACTGTCTTGTGGATAAATGACAATTCGAGGCCTGAAAATTTGTAATGGGAAAGAAAATGAACTGAGAAAGTGAAACGTGAATTTCACAAATGGCATTCCTTCGGCCGTGTGACCTCATTCACCGAGCGTTTGTTTTGACCTTGTACGTGTTGTAGTCATGGCGACTATATTTATTGGTGTGTTCTCAACGTCCAATTTTCCCCCCTTTTTTGGAGGGGGTTACTGATAAATACCACTTTCATGACCCTTACAAAAAGTATATGGTACCACAATTTAGTTTATGAATAATTGTTCTAGGCCTCTGACATGACTCAGATCAGCTGGTGATTTATCTGTAACTCTAGGCCTGGCCTCAACTGTCTAGACGTTTCTTTTTATGTTTTGAGCTCCTTGTGGATTTTTTCTTGAAGTAAACTGTCATACTCTTAGGACAAGTGTGTAAGCAACGTTTTTTGTACGCTTTTGTGCTTTTGTTTTTATTACGCTGGTTTTTTTTTTTTTTAAATTTTGTGCATTTTGTGTCTTTTTTTTTTCAATGTTTGCTTTTGCTGTCCTTCAGGGCTGTCCTTTATTGTTTTTTTGGGGGGGGGCTGTCAGCTGTCCTTCAGTTCTTGTTTCAGTTTCCAGTTTCCAGTTTTTGTTTTTGTTTTTTATTTGTTTGTTTTGTTTCAGTTCTTGTTTTTTTAAATTGTTTTTGCAAACCAGGCTTCAAACTACATTTTTTTCTTTTTCCTCGAGGCATTACTTGGCTCTGTCTTTCCCAAATGCAATGTGAAGACGAAGGTTGATTCTGAAAAGAAGCTGTATTCAATTTTTGTGTTTCTTTTGTTTCACTAGATTAGTTGCAGCAGCGATGAAGGTGATGATGGGGACGGGGATGACCATCTTACTAGTGATAAGAGTGACGAAAATACTCCAGGTCCAAGTTAGCCAAAACGCAAGCCACAAAAGAGGCCAGCAGAGAAGTCGCAGAGTGCGAAGAAAGAAGAACGAAAATGTAACTCCTCCACCTGGCTGGACGAACACTTTGTCACCTCCAATAGTTCACCCGTACATGGAAACTCCCAGACCTAAAGGTGGGCTTCCCTTCAATGCTCCTGCTATCGATTACCTCCTTTGCCTTGTTGGGGATGAAATATTCGAAATGTTGGCCTACAACACCAATATGAATGTTGCAGTCAAAAAGCCACCAGATGTAGTTGATCCCAACGATAGATTTGCAACATCAGATGGATACTGGACAAAAACAAATGCTCTCGAAATGAGGGCCTTTGTAGGTAGGCATCAACATTCTGATGGGAATAAAACAAGCACCAGGGTATAACAACTACTGGAGTAATGATTCTGCTCTGAATGACAGCTACGTTTTATCCATCATGTCTAAAAACAAATAGGAAAAACTCTCACAGTACTTCCACTGCAGCAATCCTGCTGAGCCTATCAATAAAGACGATCACCTCCACAAAGTGCGTAACTTTGTAACAAAACGTGATCAAACACTTCACCAAATGTTTGTCCAAGGCCAATGTTTGTCAGTAGATGAAGCGATGATAAGGTACAATGGAAGACTGTCATGGAAACAGTAAATGCCGAAAAAGGCCACAAAATGGGGAATCAAATTGTAGTTCCTCTGTGACACTGCAAGTGGCTATTGCTTGGCATTTCACGTGTACACAGGATGGGGGGGGGCACTGAACATGTACGTCATTATTTTACATGTTTCTTAATAATTTGTATATGCATGCACTGGTAGCAGAATGCCAAAATATCACATTTCTATCATTTTTCCCTGTAAAAGTATTGAAAAGCCAAAGGCCACAAGACAGGTCATAGTGTAATAACGTTAAACGTCATTTTCTTTGGCATATGCATGTACATACACATGAATCAGCTTACTGAAACTAAACAACCATTCATAAAACTACATATAAATGTGTGCAATGGTTTGTGTATTCCTTGTCATATCTTGCACAGGTCAAAGGTCAAACTGCTAGAGGTAAAACAAATTCCATGGGTGTGATTTAACAGAAATTAAATCTTTAGATACATTATTTATATTAGATACTTATTTATTTGTAAAAAGCACCATGAAAACCAACTTTAGCTAATTTTGGCAAAATTGATAACTTCTATGTTTTTTCCAAGGTCAAAAGTCACACATACAGGTCACTGAAGAAAAATAAATTGCATATAATGTGAAAGATTATTTTCTTATCGCCCCAATAAAAATAACTTGCAACACAAAACTGTGGACAGCAAAAGTAGTGTCAGGAGTTGTTTTGTACATCTGTCATATTCAGGATTTTTCCCTAAATTGTTTCAGAGAGTAAATGACCACAGTAAAGAATGTGTGCAGTTGCTAATGGGTTAAAGATGAGGATATATTGTACAGTGATTTGGAAATGGAATGGAGCCTGCTTGGCTATAACGAAAAACGAAATCCCTACCGTGTAGGAGGAGATAGTCTTGAGCCAGTCATCGTAGAGATTGAAGAGCACCATCTGGGGCTCCGTCGCCTTAAGGATCAGGTCACCAAACTTCTCCACCTTCAGGCAGGCCTGGAAGGGCAGCTGCAACTCACTGCCCTTGATGACGATGTTTGGGAAGTCTAGCAAGTGAACCTGAAAGAGAAGAATCAAAATGAATCAACTGCATGATAATTATAGCAGAAGCAAAAGATCTAGGAGTAGGGAGAGATGACAGAAGATCAGAGGTGGACATGAACACCACCTTCAAGGGCCTAGTATGCCAAATTTGGAATGGGATCAAGGTCCTGTTCTTACTGTTTGGTGGTCTATTGCCACTCTCACCCAACAGCAAAACTAATTCCTTAAAATCTCAGCAAGTCGGGAGAAACAAAACTGTAGCAGCAGAGTGTCAACAACTATTTGGTTCCCAAAACATATACTCAATTAAGACGTTGGATCTTTTTTAACTGTCAGCTGGTATCTTGTAGCCTAAAGATGAAGATTTGGGATGGGGGCTGTGAAAATTGTGTGACAAGGTAGAATGCTTGGCAATGGATAAAGAAGAGATTTAGGAGTGATAATGGGCTGAAGTGATGGGTGAATGACAAGCCTACCTCCAGGGGATCCAACATGCCCTTCCTGGTGACAATGATCTGCTTGGGCTGCTCCTCCACAGGCAGGGAGCGGATCAGGGCAGCTACCTCCTCGGCCGTCTTCCACTTGGCCAGCTGGCCCAGACGTTTCTGGCCGGCCCAGACCGAGGTGTGGATGATCTTCAGGAAGAGCTGGCCGGTGCGAGGGTTGAAGATGAAGATGGCTCCGTTAATGGGCTTGGTGGTCAGGTTGCCCTCAAAAGTCTGCCAAGGAATCAAGTAAACTGCAGAGGTTACAATCACCAAATCCTACAACCTAATGGTCATTTAGGATAACACCGAGCATCACTCAGTCCTTGTGAGTCAGTGTACGAATGCACAGAATAAGCCAAGCTTGAACGCATACACTGCTTATTCCAACAGGCTCATGTCGCAACTCATTTCGTGCAAAGTTGAAACATATAACTGGCTTAATCAGACCAAGTTTGAAATTGCCACCTATTTTTCACAAGACCTTAAGCTTTTTACCTGACCAAACTGGCAATCACGTGGAAGCAGATTCGAAATTACTTGTCACAGTTTATGAAACCTCCTTACCAAAGGTAATAATTTTTATCTACCTTATTTCAAAAAATCTAAATTACACTACTGAATTTTTTCAGCTGTTCATTCCCTCCACATTCTGCGAGTTTCAGGTGAGGATGTCCAAATTCAAAATAAGACAAACAGGGCTGGCAAACAATACATTCTAGGATCAGATTTACTATTAACGTCATTCTGTTGGCATTTGTGGTAATAAGATTTCTACTGAACAGATGTACCTTGTGAATGGTGACTCGGTACACATTGGTATCATCCACGAACCAGATGATCTGGTTGGAGAACAGCTCGCCGTAGTTCTGGGAGGACAGGTAGGGCTCGGTGGGCTCCGAGGAGTAGAGCTGGAGACCCTTGCGGATACGCTCTCGCAGAACGTAGAGGGCAGGGTTGGCCTTCATGATCTTGGCCATAGCCTGCTGGATCAAGGGCTTGCTACCTGGGAACCAGTTCCCAAATGCACTAGGAAAAAAAAAATTAAAAGGAGAATTTTTTAAGGGGGAAAAATAAACTTCTTGCATATTCCATTCCATCAATCACAGCTCAGAGATGAAACTCGTAAACAAGGACGAGAGCTCAGCAGTTTTATGTGTTAAGTAGCCAAAAAGCTGGAACCATGCAAAGTATTGCATACAACATAGTGCTTTGGCTGGTATACCTGCTTTTGTTTCAAGGTATTTTTTCTAAATAGTGAAGGTGTTTAGCAGACTTAGGACTCTGAAATAGAGCAAAATAAAGCCAACCTGACCTGTATTAATGAAAAATAAAGAAAACTCAAAATGTCTGCTAACAGTTCTTATGCACATAGTTTGGAAAGAGACAAATTTCTCCATCTTTCTGTAGACAAAACAAGCAAAGACTTCAACAAAGTATGCCACTTCAACATCACACACAAGATAAAGGTCAAAGTATTTTCATACCAAACTGTGATGGAGTATGTATGGAGAACATGGAAATAACTGAGCCAAGCTGTAGAAGTAAAATGTATGTTCTACATAAAAATCACCCCACCTATGGAGGTTGTAGGCCAAATCAATAGCCAGGAGTACCCCTGTGGGTGAGGGGTAGATACTCATATTGTCCGTAGTGTAGTCCAGGAACTTGGCCCTGGCGTAGCGCTCAATGTCGTGGGAGTCGTAGTCACCCCAACGCAGCTGGATGTCCAGCCAGTACTTCTGGGTGGTGCTGCTGTCCATCATGTCCCTGCAAGGAAGTAAATCGGATCAGATCTGTGACTTTTAAAGGTAACACAGAGGAAGGTCTCCATGGTTATTTAAGAATGGTGTCTTTAAATATGCGCATTCTAGTTTCAGTATCCCTGTTTCAAAGTCACTCAAGCACATCATTTCTGATACTTCCATTACGGAAAAATAGCAGCAGGTGACTGTTGTTAACCCTATCACCTCATCCTCCAAATCCAACATAACTTCTGAAACTCCCTGATGGATTGCGGTTAAAGATATTTCACCTCACTGGTGTACTGAATCTAGATGCATCTACAGACAAAGATACCGGTACATTCAATGGAGTTATTTCCAATAACACACTCTTTGATCCACGTTGCATGAGAGATGGCTCCTCGTTTCAAATAAGCCAATGCGAATATCAGCCCCTTGGGATTTGTGAACACGTAAACATATTGAGTATAGGTATCTCCCAAATCGTACAAATTCTTCCCTTCTTTTGAGCTTCAAGAGACAATTACGTGGACCCACTTGCTGTCGGCTAGGAGTGATGGTCTCGAGACGTTCCACTTGTAGGAGGCAAAGAGGAGGATGTCGGCGCAAGAGCTGTTCATCTTGTATGACTTCCTTGGATGGATGGTTTCCTTCTGTACCGTCTCAATCTCCAGGGCGTCTAGCTCCTGGTCGAATACCTGGAGGGGTTCCATCAAGAGAAGACGAAGGTGTAAAAACCCTTGATCAAGATCACTTGTACTCTGGGCCAAAAAATTAGCAAAGAATTTCATTCAACCACAGACCTAAGGCTCAGTGCCAGGATAGAGTACATCTTGAAACCTGTCACAGAACAACGCACAAAATAACAACTATCCACTCCACGACAGCAAAGACAGAGAGGGATAAAAGGTGATGAGGGAAGATGTCGTTTGACAGCAGACATCAAGATCTGCTTGTACAAGCCTGAAAGGCTATTACCGACTCACCTGGCACAAGTCCATGACCACACTCTCATGGATCTTCTGCCACAAGTGGGCCCTGAATATCTGGATGAGGGAGATTTTGAGAGTGGGGATCTTGCCGTGCATGAAGATGCCGGTCAGGTCCAGCTGGACCTGGAAACCTACGTAGACCTGGGGAGAGACAGGTGAGAGAAAATAATGACAAAACCTGTGGTAGGGAAGATCTTTGCGATGGAGATTTAAACTTTTTGCTATCAATGAAGTTGCTTGTCAGATTATGAGGTACCTAGAGACTAACATGCATCCACAAAAAAGAGTAGGATGTGATGTTAGAAGTGGGGAGGGCTTCAATTTAGAAAAAGGATAGGGAAAAGATCTAAGCAATGCAGTCATGTGTGTTCGAACTGTGCCAAAATAAAAAAACTGGTGAGGTCACGTAAAGGTGGTAAGCAGGATAACTGAATGCAAAGAGAAGCAATAGTCCCTGTCCGATAAAAAGCACCTTAACAGTGATATGTCCATAGTGAAAACAAGACCTCTGACGACCTGTTCAACCCCTTCACGGCGGGATTATTTTGACTGCGACAGCTGGGCTGTGGCATGCCATGAATGGAGGGCTTTGTCCAGCAGCAGGCCCCATTGAACCAGCAGCTACATGGTGAATAGACTGTATGTGTGGTATGCACTAATGCTCACACAAAGGTGGTGTAGTAGCAGTCATCCATAGTGAAGGGGTTAACTCACATTGGCTCTGTTGATGGTGGGCGACCACCAGAGGGTGAAGCGACGGTTGGGGATCTGGTTCAGACCAGATCGCTGGGCGTTGGTCAGCTTCTTGTACTTCATGGATTCCTCAAAGCCGCTGGCCTTCTCCCTGCGTACAAGGAAGGTGAATTGACAGTAAGAGAAATGGACGTGTAATCATTAAAAAAAACAAAGTCCATGAAAGACTATTAGTTTTCCTATTGAGGGGCTATAATCTTAGAATTAGAAAAACCGTAATTTTTTTAATATAAGCCACGGCTTATACATTGATTCTCATGCTGAAAAATGTCCCTGGGACTTATACTCCAGGTGGCTTATATGGATATATTTGAAGAATAAATCATGCCTCAACGCAGCCTAACCCAGGTCGCTGCTGTGACTGGCCACATATGCAAGCGGCGCAGCACTCCAGGCATGGGGTCAAGGCAGGCATGTTTTCCTTGGTTGCCATTTACATTCACTCTACACTTATTGGAAATGAAGGAAGCCATTCCAGAGGCACTGAACAGACGTGTATCATTTACACCTCACAAGTTGTGTTGTGTGTCTGTTCATTTTTATCCATTGTGGTTGTGTTCTCCCTGTTTACTATTTTACTGATCATTTGTAAAAAAAAAAGGAACTGCTGCATGGCCCAACTGGCCGTACTCAACTCTGTCTCTTTCTCACCCTTCACTCCAAAGGGAGCTTTTGCAGGGAAATTTAAGGAATAAGGAAATTGAGACTTGATGATGCGTGAAACGTTTAAAGAGGAAAGTGCCACTGGTTTCCTGTACAATGGAGATTGGTCGATTCACAAGGTTACCAGGAAAAATGCCAAATAGAGGATTAGTCAGTATAATACAGTTTCATAATGAAGTTTTGAAACTTTTGAAGCTTTGGCAAGGACATCCGCCAATGGCAATATTCCGAATTGAGGAAAGACAACTTGTGGCTTCTCACCAGAAGAGACCCTCCCAAGTGGGGAAGTAGGTGCCCTTGAACAGTGTGTGTTCCAGGATTCCCTCCACGCCCCCGAGGGCCTGGATCATGTCAGTCCGGTAGTTGTTGAGGTTCCACAGCTTGCCATCGTGGCGCTGGTGGGTCCACCAGAAGGGGTTCTGTTTCAGGACCTGGTGTAGCAGGCAGGAGAGAGAGATGTACAACATGAATATTGGCTCTGTGGAAGGACTATAGGGCACTGCATGGCCTTTTAACAGGAGCAAGGACAGGGCACTAGGATGTGCTAACTCATGTAAGAAGGTTTCCTGTGTAGAGAGAGAAACTTGGTTTCCACCAATCCAAATGGGTACCAGACCACCCCAACTCTGTATGATGCAGTTGGTTTGATGACAGAAAGCTGGGCAGGCAACTGCACTATTGTGCAGATCAGTCACCAGTATTGAAAAGGTTTATAAGGTTTGATTGCCAGCTATGTCAGTATGCATCACAAATTGTGATTGGTCAGTGCATAGGAAGGTATTTGTCGCAAATATGACCCGTGTGATGCTCATGGATTCTACAAGATAGATAGCCACAATGGGCCAGTTCAGTATTCCAACCATGCACACCCATAATGAAGCGAGTCCGAGGTCATTCAGACGCGTGTGCGAGGTTTGCCCTATCAGTGCAGCCCCACGCAGAATGGTGCGCATGCTTTGTTCCCGAATGACCTTGCTTTTGTGAAATACTGAACAGACTCATTGTAAGTTTTGTATGCTGAGCTTCTAGTGTAGGGTACAATTTGCTTTTCCAAAGGCCAAATGCAGATATCTGATAATAAGTCCCTTGTAAAAGGCATATTTAACTATCCAACTTAAAGGGCGTACCTTGGGATCTCCTTTTTTATATACTGACCTGGTACTGCTTGAAGTCCGTGCGGACTCTCCAGCCCTTGTCATAAGCCAGGGTGTGTCGGTCTTTCTGGAACAGCGTGTTGATGCGAGGTATGCCACGATCCCACGAATCTTCCAGATCCTCCAAAGTCAGGCGCCTGAGAAGATCAGAACAATAAAAACATAGAACTTACTAAATGTCGCTATTAAAGAACCTGTTTGTGTTTTATACGCTCCAAAGAAAGTACTAAGTATGGCAATGTTTTACCTGTACCTCAACACACTAATGCTCACACTTGTCTTTTCAAACCAATTCTTGCTTTTGGATTGAAGAGTATAGTTCTTTAAACTCTGTGAGGTTGACTGCAAAGCCTTATTAGCTTGTCAGGTCTAACATCTGCTGAGGATGACAACAGGCCAACTTGTGTTCTATGAAAGACTTCTGTGGGCTGCCTTCCCATCAAATGCATGCTGTGCCACAGCTTTCTTAAATTCATAACTTCCTTGGCCCGGATCGACTTTGTCGGTGTCTGCTGGTCTGTCAACCGGACTTCCTTCTCCTACCTGTTCTGAGCGTTGGCCTCTTGCCTCTTCAGCGCGTACTCAGCCCACACCCGCTGCGAGTCAATGAACTCGCTCTCCCAGGGCTGGATGTAGCGGTACAGGTTGGGGATGAGCTGGTCCTCGTCATGGCTCATACCAGATCGGAAGTGGGTGATGCCGACATCTGTCTGCTTGGACCACCTGGAAAATTGATACGCCAAAGCCTTGATAATCCTTGCGGTTAAGGTGAGACTGCATTTTGGTGCTTCTTATACACTTTTTGAAGGGAAACAAAACAGACCGAGATGTTTGGCTTTAAAAGTCCTCCCCCTCCCTCCTTGTAAGGGGCCATAGCCTCCGTTGGCCGCCCTTTCCTGACATTTTTAAATGATCGTAGAGAATTCTTTAATGTGCAGTACAACAATTTTAATTCCACTTTAATGTTTTTAATAAAACTTTTCTTTCTTTGAAAATTATCACTACTTTAAGGTCAGTAACATTGTGATCGAATTTCCACTTTTGTGTTGAACTGTCCAGCTACAGAAAACAAAAGTGGTATTTTCCCTGGGACCTCACCTCAGATCAGACTGGGGGATCAGCACGTGGCCCATGGACAGCATGCCCAGGCCACCAAGCTCCTTGGGTGTGTAGAAGACGACTGGTGGGAACCGACTGGGCATCTTGGAGTTCAGACCGATCTTGATGCGGGTCTGGATCTTATTCTCGCACTTGACCAGCAGGTCCAGCAGCTCCTGGGTGTTGACCACTGCCTCGCGGTAGTAGGTCATCAAGCCGATCAGGGCTGTATTCCACTTGTTGACAATCTAGTGGGAGGGAAAAGATTTCTCCACATTTCAATGGCATAATGAGGCAAGAATGCAAAGTTAAATAGGAGATAACTCAAGGTTTACCTCAAAGTTTAGTACTAAATTTGAATATCTTTACCAGATGACCTACAGGAATTGTGATAGCCTTTTCAGCTTGGAAATGTCTGTTAACTTGGAAGAAGCATCTCTCTTTTTAAAGTCTTTTGCACCTAAAGAATGGTTGATAAGGTTTCTCAGATTTACACCTACCTTGGTGAAGGTTGTGGACCCAGATGCCATGAGGATTTGTCGGACCCTGTTGTGGAATCGTTGCATGGATTCCTCATCGACTCGCAGGAAACACTGGGCAGTGCGCTCCTTGGTCACCTGAGAGGAAAAAACAGAGTGCTGACCTCTGCAGTGCACTTGGCATTTTGTCTGTAAAGAAACTTGTCTATCCGACGTGCTTTACACAAAATTTCTGGAATATCATGAAGTAGGACTCAGTGTACAGACAAAGGAAATACTTAAGGGGTGAAAAGCCATGTGAAGATATTTTGGAATAAATTTCAGCTGACAGGGCAAAGAGTGTGCATAGTAGAAGCTTGGCAGTAGAAATGTTACATGCTAAATTCTGGGAAAGTACCAACTAGAATCACTGAATGCTTGTATTAGATCAAGTGGTCACTGTTAGGCTAGGCCTCTTGAGGCTGTTTGGCATTAGTGACACTGGCCTTGGCAACTGATCTACATGGAATTTCTAGTAGGTTATGATTGGATGGCTGTTCCAAGACTTTCTGTTATAGTACATAGCGGTGAATATGGAACATCGTTTCTGATGTGAATTGTGTATTGAATGCAAACCTCGTTCTGCAGGTTCCAGATTCCATCCTTGTGGGTGAACTCCTCCGAAGTCGTCCGACACTTAGGCAGTATGCGGCACTCAAAGCCAGACATGTTGAAGAGCAGGTTGGGGTTGTCCTTGCTGTAGGCGGAGACGAAGCTGGACTCCCATTGGAAGGTGGTGATGGAACGGGGCAGACGGTTCTTCATGTCCCAGAAGACGGCACGACCACTTGAGGGGGGAGAAGGGATTTTCATGACATCAGTCAAGTAGAAATCTTGTTGAATTCAATGTTAACAAGGGGTAACCTCGAGGTTTGCTTTGAGGTTTTGCGCGGGTCAACAGGATTTTGTGGGATACCTTGGGAAAACTCAAGTTACTCCTTGGTTTAATGTTGCACTCTTCCCTAAATTCCCTAAATATAGATTGTTGAGATTCAACGTCTTCACAACTAAATCTAACTATTAAAATTACTCTTTAAAACAGCAAAGATTCCAGCAGTCTTGGGTGCACCTTCTACCCAAATCTGCCTCTTAAATGAGGTTTATACAAACATTATTCAATATCTGTAATTCACATTGTTAACATTTTCTCTTATCGTGCTGCTTGACTGTCCCTACCCTGCCAGTCAACTTTTACATAATTGGTAATTTTTCACGACCCGGGCATTTAAACCCTTTTTTGGTGAACTTCAAGGGTTGTTCCTTTGTTTGACACTCACAGATTGACGTCGTGTTTCATGAGTCTCATCCTGGCATCTCGAGGCCAGCATTTCTTGTTGTTGTAGCCAACGATGTTTTCATTGTTGGGGTCGGGGTGCTCCGTCAAGTAGCGCTGGATTAGGTCACGGGCCTCCTCTGCTGAGAATCTGTACCAAAAATGACGATAAATGTAAAGGTTCTATCAAAGTTAATTGCTTTGTAACATCAACAACTACTTCTTTCAATCCAGAGAAATGTGCAATATAAACGTGAGTGTGCATAATAAGAATTTTGAAGAAATAAAAAGGGATAAAACATAAAACACGAATACTGCATTTGTGCTGTGCAAAACATAAAAACATTGCCTACAGAAACAAAAATGCAGAATCAGTAAAACTGATGAAATTAATCATCCAAAATTTTCAAACAAATTTAAATTCCAGGGTGATGTTAAAGTTTTGTTTTTACAGTCTTTAGATGTATCACATTGTTTCCTGGATGGCGAATTGCAATGGACAGATGCTGCCGTCCAACGATGCAAAGACCTGATAAGATAACTGTAGCACTGCCTTACGGACCGAGCTAGTCATGTACAAGACTGGCTTGCAGCTACTACACATTGCATGCAACAAACTGTTCAACGGACAGCTCCAGTGGACACGATCCAATGGAAAAGAGAAAAGCACCGGCCACATTCCACAGCAATTACGGCAAAGATTTGAAACTAACTGCATTTCCTTCTGCGACAGTTTAATTCATTTGATAAGGTAATCCTTTACCTCTGAAAATATGTCATCTTCGTGGTAGTACATGAAAGCACTTTTAAGTTTCCACACTTTTACGAGAAAATTTGTGGTCAAAATTGGTGTTAAAAAAACCCAGGCCACCTATTTACCTGAAGAAAATGTGAACCCTGTCGATGTATCTAGAGTAGAGTCTGATTGGGTGGCTCGTTTCCGTGGCAACATCCTGTGAGAAAAGCAGAACAATTTTTTTTTTCACTCTACTGAAAGTAAACAGAGCAGAATTGTATGCAGAAACAACACGTCTGATCCATATTATTTCATGTCACCTGTTTGTAAATCTCAAAGCTGCATCTTTGTTTAAAAGACTTTTGATACTTTGTTCCCAATAGTTGAGTATGACCTACCTGGAACTGTAAGAAGTCGTTTGGCATTTGAGGGGGCCCAACCATCTCACTGGCCCTGTGGAGGCCCAGCACCAGGAGGTCAAGTACCAGACCATAGTACTGGACAATAAAGGAAGCAAACTGTAGACCGCGGATGATGCCGTAGGAATTGGTGTGGTTCATATCCTACAGAAAAGACAAAAACAAGACATGCAAAATACATGTACCACAGGCAACACAGCCGTTGGCTCTGCATGGATGATTGAGGGCACTTTCCCAGTGAAAAAAACTTGTAAGCTGCATGCACAAGTCAGAGTCTTCACACTATAAATGACAATTCTGGCAAAACCTGACGCTGCTGGAAATTCTTGGCAACAGAGTAGAGCAGTTTATTTTTTTCACCAATGCACTTTGCACCTTGTAGTTGATGACGACATTGTTCTTGGCCGTCATGTAATCGGCGATATTGTGGTCCACGATGAGACGCAGGAGTCGATTGAGCAGGGTCAAGTCGATCTTCTCGTACATCTTCTCAAAGCGTGACTCCATCATGACGTTGCACTCGCCCTCTGCAGTGTCCCATACGTCCTGCAAGTTGTTGATGCCTGAAACAGAAAAAAAAAATCAGTGTTAAAGCAACACTGAGTGCTGTTAATTCTACAAACTTTATACAGATATCTTACATATGTCTGGAAAACACAATACCAAAATTCCATGCCAAGATGTATTAGTATTTGCTCTAACAATGCCATTTAAAGCAGCATGCAAGATCCTCTTTTTAACCACTTGCTGCCGGGGTTTCCAGTACCGGACACGTATTCTTTATACGTGTGGCTGGGGTCTCCGAAACTGGGCCTTATGACAAAAAACTGTACTCGTAATAAAAGACCAGGCTGCTGGGCATTACCAACATTTTTTCACTCTCAATAGTGGAGATAGTCCAGCCTTGTAGTGAAACAGTATACCACAGTTTGGGGGATTTAGCGCGAGTGGATTACCATCGGGGACAAAAGCGCTCCCCCACTGCAGCGATGAGCCACATTGTACCACTGCACGCTAATCTGGCCCCTATTGAAAAGAGGTCAGCAGCGCACTGTGTCAGTTTCATGGACAAAAGAAAATTATGTAACACGGCAAAATCTGGGCTTTTGGCTGAAATCAGTGGCAATAGATGTTGTCTGTCAGATTAGAGTAGAACCAGACAGTCCTTCAGTGTGGGTGTAAGTGTCCAGTATTAATTTTTAAAGAATTTTGAAAACAGAAAAAAATGATAATTATCCCACCCCAGCATCATCAACATTGATAAATGCCACCGATACAAAGTGGTTAAAATGTTCTGAGTGTGAGGCATAATATCAATAAAGATTTTAATTTGTGTGCTTTCGAGACAAAAAAGCACCACATGAAACACAGACAGCTGAGGGCTTCATGGGCAAATTTAATTTAAAATTGAAATTAAGCTCCACGTTGTTGCATGCTTGTAATGTTCCATAGAGTCTATGCTGATAATGACAACATAAATGAGGGTTTCCAACTTTACACAATTGCAAAAGACAACCAAAGTCGGACCTTGATACATAAAGTTATTACAGTAGCCTGCTCTACCATTTACAAAACCTTCCATGTTCTCTTGAACTTTACATCAAAGGCATCTCTTTTGACTTGTACCTTGGCACCACTTGTACACCAGCAGTGGCGGGGGTTCGGTGTCAGCTGGCTTGATCCACGGGGGGAAGAGACGCCTTTTGTCTGCTTCATACCACAGGTACTGGTCCAGGTAGGCATCGGTGATCTTCTCCAGAGGCTCCACATCGTAGACAGGGATCAGATGACTGTACAGGTCCATGAACTCGATGCCGACCTGTCAGGAATTTGATTTAAAATACAAAGTAAGTCGTCACTTTTCAGTTGAAGGCCTTTGAGGTGATCTACATTGTATTATAAAGTCAATGAAACATCTCCACATTTTTCACTCACGTAATGTCCATTATCTTCGGGATGCTGAACTGAGTGAAACATACAAACAAAACATCTCTGCTCTTTCTAATGCAATCTACAACAAAAATTACTGAAAAAAATGGCACTGACACTCATTTTGCAGGAATGGTTCACATTTCTAATAATTTTGCACACTTCCTATAAACCATTTTGATCTGCCATTATTTACGTTGGGGTGTTTCCAAAATAGGGCACTGCTGCCTACAGCTGCAGTTATCCACCACAGTAGCTCATAGCATAAACCACAGCCTTAGCCGTAAAACATCTGACAAGGTTGATATAAAAAAACGACAGAAGTAACCTGCAGGGGAAGGAACCTACAGTACTCTGCAAACCTTTGACAAATTGAGAGTCAAATCAAATCACAAGGGGCTCAACCAGCGGTCACTTCATTTTGATTTTCAAAACAAAAATGTTAATTTTGAACAAAAACGGGTACACGTTGATTATTTGCAACTTTGCCTCAGTATACATGGTTACGGTTTTCCTCAAGGTGCTGTAATACTGCACATTTAGGTAGGGGAATCCGACATCACCGGCAAAGTTGCGACAAAAATGAAATTTCCATGAATTTGTATGGACAGGGTGTGGATGGTGGAGGGTTAGAATGAAGAGATTTGCACGATAGAGTGGAGCTTCTTACCTCCTTGAAGGCACGCTGGGTCAGGAGGTGACGCTTGATGCGACTGAGGGCCTCATGGGGGTTGTCATACGCCTGCTCAATCAGGCCCAACTCCTCACGTTGTGACTGGTTCAACCGGCTCTTGACACTGCATTTAAAAAACAGACAAATCAAATCAGTTTCCTGACAATAAAACCCTTCCGGCATTTCAAGAATTTGCCAGTGACTCTTTGAAAAGTCAAGCCACGCCAGGACCTTGGTATCTTATGAGGAAGCTATACTACTGTTAGACCAAACTACCTCAAAGGTCTAGCCCAGTCGATACAGCCCAGCTTCCAAATAACCAGACCAGGCTGAGGCCCCGTATGCAGCCTGCATCTTTGACTGCTGTTCAGGTTCTGCTCAATACACAAACAGTTGCTTATCAGAGTTACTTAACATTACGCACTCTTGCAGAGAACTTTCCTGAATCTTCCAAAATCCCCCAGTGTGCACTAAACCCACAGGAAGTTTTGGGCATTAACTTCCAAGAGGCATCAGTTCCCAACTAAAGTTACAGAGGCTAGGCTCAACCTTCCTTAATCATGCTAAATCCTTGTAAACCTCCTAGCATAATTAATTAAGTACACGGAATGGGGAACTAGGTTGAATTTTGGCACTGAAACAATGGCTTGTTTAGTCAGCCTCTTAAAAAAGGTGAAGAAACTTCCAGTAAAAATACAGGCAGAGAGTCTATCAAATTTGTTTATCAAGAAGGTCTTGATTTTCATCGTTCTGACCTGTAAGCCTCCTTGAGTCTCTCCAGGGCCAGGATCAACAGCTTAGTGTCGTGTTTGTAGGAGAGAGGTGGGAAGGGGATTGGGGAGAATCGACGGCTCTCCAGCCAGTGGACGGTGGTGGTGTATATGGCCACGGCTTCCTCTGCGGTGATGTAGGGTCCGTCCTGGAAGGGGAGAGAACCTTTGAAGCTTAGTAATACAGTAAAGCAAATATCTTTGTCAGAGACAGAATTGTTAAACTAAGACAACTTGTTGGCAAAATTGGTCGTAACTACTTGTTTCTGTAGCTTTTTTTGTTAATACTCAATTTCAAATAGTGCTTATGCCTTTCAGCTTTTGAATTAAAAAAAAGAATTGGTGTCTACATATCCTGCTTTTCCCAGGGCCAATTGGTTGCCAGTTCTCCAAAAGCCTGTTTCACTACCAGAGATTCCACTAGCCTATGCCAAAAAAAAAAATCTGAAAATCAACATATCCACAGCGCTTTGCACAGTGTCGGAGGAATAATGCATGGGTCTGTGTGCATGCACATGTATACAACTTGCATCTTCATCATGTAGTCACCCATAAAAACAAAAAGTTCTTTCTTGATCATTGCTGGTCGAGTTGCAGCCTACGGGTAGGCTGCCTGCTGTTTTTTACTCAAAAAGATATGTACTTTATTTTTTTCTATAGTTTGCCCGATATGGCAGGCAATGTCAAAAATTTGCTTGATCAAATTGGAATCAACACTTGCCAAAGATTCATTTAAGGTCTACATCAAGCAGTCTTTTATTAGGCCAAAAAAATATATGTAATGTTGTTGTGCTGTGCACGCCTCTCAAAAATTGGATCGGTGGGTCGGAACATTTTTTTTGTTTGGGGGCAATTTAGTGCTAATTGAATGGCATAAGTAGGGAGGAAAGCTTCAAAAAGTATCTCAAAAAGTGAAAAACACCTGTCTTAATCTATGTAAAAATTTCTGCAATTCACAAGAAAATCATAAACAATTCCGGCAATCACGACGGCAAACTGGCCAACAATGTCCGTGTATCGCGTGGTAAGCATGCGTGATGCATCTAGGCCGGCGGGCGCTAAAATGAGCAGAACCTCATATTTCTCATGAACACAGAAAATACATACATGAATAAGAGACCAGGTTCTGTGAATTAACTTGCAGAAAACTTACAACATACATGTAGCAATCGATGTCTTTCTGGCCTGACGCGTACGGCTAATGAAGAGTGGTTATGTACAGTACATGCAGTACACGTAAAGTACAGACTGGTACTGATTGCTACATTTGCATGACGCATTCTTTTTCATGGGTGCGACGGGAACCAGAGCAGCCATGTTTAATGCATAGAGTTTCGTGCACGTGTTTTCACCACTGTGACTGTGCGTAGCGCTAGTTAAAATGGGCTGGGGATGAGTGATCAGCCCTGATTAATGTCTTGGGTGTATTTTTAACACAAAACAAATAATAAATCGGACGCCACAATCCCAAATATTGAGTTGATATTTTAAGAGCTGTTATTGATATGTTGCACAATTTGTCAGAGCATTTTTTATTTTGTTTGGACAAACACAGTAAGTGCTCGGAGTCGGAAAATGTCCGATGTCCGACAGTAATTTCACGCTCTGATTGTTATCCTTTTCTTCGAGCCATCTCCACTGAAATTTGTCCTTGACATCTCTTTCAATATCATGAAGATCCTCGTTTCTGTTGACAATTAGATGCTGCATTTTGTCGGCCCTCGCTCATGAAGTCGATCCACGTGTTCATCAACCAACGTGCAGTTCGCATGCATTGAGCTAGTACGCGTTAAAGGTCAATATTTCAACGTATTTCCAGTCACTGACGACACCACTCAACACTGTCCTTAGTATTTCGCACAATATGACTCACGTAAGCACTCTATACTGACGACTGCATTAAGGATTAAATACCCAGTCGCGCAGCGCAGGTTACGTGCACATCATAGATTTGCTTCCCGTCTTTTCTTCTTTATTTAATTCTGTCAATGTTAAAAACAAGTTGGATTTCCGATTAAAATCGGAAAAGTGGCATCGCTGCACTACCTGCTTCAGCGAGATTTCAAAAATCTTTGAATTGTGCTTATCTCAAGTCCACATTGTTTTCACAGGTCAATTGCTGCTTACTTTCAGGTCCTTATGTTATATTATCTATATTATAGTCCTAACCATGCGGAACCCGACAAGGTTATGCAGGATTTCGATGCTCCCTAGGAGGTTAGGGTTCAAATCCTATTCATCTCCAACCCACATTGATTCACAAGTCATTTTTTCTCACTTTCAAGTCCCCAGTTTCTTTCACATCCATTTCAGGTAGATTTTATAAGTCTCCAAAGCCTGCTTATCTTCGGCCAACATTCTCACTTAGCAATTACTTGGTGCTCATATTCACATCCCTCCCTTTCTCAACTATGCTTTCAGAGATGAATTTCTGAAATCCTGCCTACCAAGCAGGCCATACTGCTATCATTATCCTGATATGTTCAAGCACAATTTTTTTTCACAATCTGCTTACTTTCAGGTAGTTGTGCTGCCTCTCCTGCTCCGCCTTCAGATACAGCCGAGTCAATCTGCCCAGGTTCTTCTTGCAGACTGTCTTGTCCACAGTGGCCCCCCGCCGGATACGCTCTCGGTTGTAGTGGGCCGTGTTAGTCCACCAGTCAGCCTTAGACTTGACGTAGCGCAAGATCATGTTCTCGATGGGTGTGGGCAAGCCAGGAACCTGAGAGAATATCAAAATTAGAGGAACAGTCCTTTAATTAACAAGTTTTGGGGAGAAACAAGTTGGTATAATAACAGCATCACCTTTGTATATTATTATGAGGATCCAAAAATCAGTTGCAGTAGAGTCATTCCTGAAACAAAAATGTAACTTTTGACTGTGATTTATTGATACATAAGGTCTTCTAACCCTATGAAATCTATATTGCTGATCACTCATTTCGAAAAAATGATTCTTACAATACACGATAGAAAATGGAACTGTTTTTCATTCTTAAATATTGCAGCAATAGACTATAATGGTTTTCAAGATGTATTTTTGCGTTGGGGAGATGTTAATTATATACATAACGGGTTTTTGCCCTTACCCAACGTATA